>JAODLJ010000003.1:45875167-45885986 GCA_027576115.1 Cathorops melanopus
GGTGTACCCCGCCTTTCGCCCGTAGTCAGCTGGGATAGACTCCAGCTTGCCTGCGACCCTGTAGGACAGGATAAAGCAGCTAGAGATAATGAGATGAGATGAATTCCCCTGCTATAGATGGACTATAAGTGGACTGTTGAAGATGAAGACCTCCAGTTTAAAGTAAAACACTGACACTTGGGCCTACAGTATCTGAGTTAGTTGGGTTAGTCTAATTTGCACAATCTGTTTACCTTCAACATCACTTCACTTCTGAAAACCTCAAACAGTGATGGTGTATCTTCCAAATGCTTTATAAATGTAGGTCTAAGAAACATGGCATAACATTTGGCTTATTGAAACAGTGCCTTGTGTGGTTTAAAATGATGAAAAAAAAAAAACAACAACAACCAAATTATTCCGTGGATATTGCAAATCCATTCATATCTTTGCAGTTTAGCAATACAAAAAAAAAAAAAAAAATGGTTAGAGAAGCAGCTTTGAGACCAAAGGGTTGCTGGTTCAATTCCCTGGACCAGCAGGAATAGAGGGATAGCTGAAGTGCCCTTGAGCAAAGCACCTAACCCTCAACTGCTCCTTAGGCTGCTCTGGGTATGTTGTATATTGCTCTGGATAGAAGCATCTGCTCAATGCCTGTATTATAATAATATATTTTTTGTTACTGAAAAAGCTAACCTCCTATTGGTCAAATGCCTTTGCATTTTTTTTCAGGCCTAAATACATTCTTAGCATGAGTAAGACAGACACCTAATTATGGGTTATATCTATTATTTTTGGCTAGTATTTTTAGTGTTAATTTACCTGGCAGTTATAAGAGTCTTGTTCCTCAGGGCCAAAAAGGCTGCAGACCTTAGTAAAGCTCTAGTTGGCCTGAGGTTGGTGCTTCGCTTTCTCTTATAGCCTTTCTCTAACACACAGACTCGTCAGCGGACAGAGAGGAGGAAAAGAATTTAATTTTGGAGTGGCTGAGGGCAGAGGGGACTTTTTAAAGCCAACTGACAGAACAATTACACACCTTTCAGCTGGTCTGTTGCAGTAAGATAACATCAAGTTATGGTAATTGTTAGGCACTTTATTATCCCACCTTGTCTTCATAAAGAAGGCACATATTAGTAAAATATCCAGAGAGAGAGAGAGAGAGAGAGAGACAGGAAGTGCTGTAATGTCAACATTAATGTAAGTTAAATTACGTAGTTATATGTGATGTTGCCTTGTAATGCTTTTAAGTTCGGATTGAAAAGACAGCTCTATCCCTCGATGTTCACTTTCTTCTTCTTCTTCTTTTTTTAAAAACCATTCTTCTGGCGTTTGCTTGTTTAACTATTTAATGGAATGTGAAACTAGATAGCTTTATAAAGTTTGATATTTAAAATAAAAACAGAATTATTGCAATAATAGTTTACTAGTTACTATTAAAATAATACATATAATATAATATTATAGTTAGTATTAAAATAATAGTTGCTATAGTTTTAATTGTATTTTACCTGGTCTTTCAAGCAAGGTATTCTTTTATAACAAAACGTGATGCCTATGCTTTTTCAATCGTAAAACAGTCATAAAAATTTCATACTAGTAGATTAGCTATTAGGCGAGATGGCCCATTGCAAGCACTTTGGCTCCAAAGTTCAGGAGGTTATACACAGAAAAATGTATAAACTGAGCACAGAAGATCCTTAAAAAAAAAAAAGACATCATATAGTATTTCTGGATGAACCAGCCCACCTGTCTGCATAAAAATAGTTGATGGTAATTAAATTTTAAAATTGTCCCTTTGTCAAGCTAAATTTTTTATCCTTTTTTTTTTTGGCATCCTACTCTTTTTCTCTTTCCAGTCTTCTGTGATAGCACCAGCGCACCTGACTTGGTTCAGCTTAATAAGTCACTTGATTTGTTTGAAAGCAGCCGCTTCAGATAAAAGAGTGCTTTCCTACGGTAGATTGGGCACTCAAAAGCCCCTGTTGTTGAGAAAGAGGCATCGCTCTGTGCGGTCTTCAGCGCAAACCCGTTTCATCCTGCACCCTCACGCCGCCCCTTACTGCCGATTGGATGGGGGTTTATTTGGAGGTGGAGGGTGGGAGGTGAGTTGGGTGCTGACAGCCGATGTCAGTGCAGCTGGAGGTCAAAGCCTCTTGTTTCAGTCTCCCACTCACTGTGCTGCATTCACACGCAGGTCCCAAGTGTGTGGAGTGCGAGCCAAGGGGGGTGAAACTTTAGAAGCAGCCGCTTTCCATCTGTGGAGGTTAACCGTGTCACACACTCTCACCCTTGCTTGCACCTCTGCTCCTAAGAGACACCTCTGTGATTCAGCATGGTACCTGAGACTTGCACTCAGCCATGAGCTGTCATGCAAGAGAGAACACTGCCATGCAGCAGTTGGCTGAACAGGGGACAACTCGTTTAATCCTTGTGAGTCTGGATTCCCTCCAGGACTTGTCCAGGTGAAAGGGTTAGGGCCAGAGGCATCACGGTTGCATTTTCATAATGCTCTGCCAGAGCACCTGGTCAGGAGCATTTACACTTTGTCTAGGAAATCAAAACCACATATATATCCACAGGTTGTCCATTTGTATCACTGGACATATCTATTGTACTCTCATCAAACACATACGATTTTCAATGTGTGTATTAAAACAGTTAAAGCACATCAAGAACTAACTACTAATTGCCCAAACACACAGACATGGGTGACAAATTAAAGGAAAAACCTGAATAAACGAGTAGACAAACATGAGTGCAGATGCTTCTGGAGATGTCTACTGTAATTATACGTATATTTAAGTTATTAACATCCTACTATGCTCTGTGATCTGTTTATAATGCTGACCAGGCATAGTTGACCTTTTATTTTGGATCAAGGAGGCAAAAAGCAATGCATAAATAAATAAGAAAGCCTGAAAGAATGTTCATTTTTGAGGTAATGGCTTCAGACAAACACTGGCCAACTGGCTGTTTCAGTAGGAACAGTAACTAAAGTGACATCCGCATTTATGTCTATGAGGAAAGCCATCAGTGTATAGGGTTGGAAATTGAGGTTCAAAGCACACATTCAGTGACTGAGATGCTTGTGCATTAGTGCCATACGGTATATAAGTTAAAACAGAAGAGAACTCGTCTTCAGGTGGCTAATGCAGGATGAGATCAGATTGTCAGCAAGAACAATCCATCCACAGCTACAGAAAGTGAGATGTTACAGTAGTGCTGAAGTGCAAAAACTATATGCATTATAAAGAGGAAATGCACATTTGAGAGTTCAGTGATACAGAAACCACAGGCACTGATCGAGAGAGATGGGTCAAAATGTGATATGATCAGATGAGTTATCCTTCACCGGATTCCTGACAAGTGGATGAGTGTGGCGCAGACAAAGAGAATAGTACAGATTGAAACGCTTGATTGCTACAGTAAGGGGGTCTGATGGCACTGTCATGCTCTGGGGGGCATGTTGCTGGCATGGTTTGGCTTCACTTGTCCGAATACTGGGAAAGGTCACTGCAAATCAACACTGTTATTCCAAATAATCACCTTTATCCTACAGTAAAACATTTCTGTCCTAATGGGAGTGGTCTCTTCCAGGAGGACTCTCCCTATCTACAAGGCACAGGGGCTCACACTGACCAGATCTCAACCCAGTTAAACACCTTTGGGAGGTTTTGGACCATCATGTTAACATTCTCTGTCACCGTGAGGCAGCACGGTGGTGTAGTGGTTAGCACTGTCGCCTCACGGCAAAGGGGTTCTGGGTTTGAGCCCGGTGGCCGACGGGGGCCTTTCTATGTGGAGTTTGCATGTTCTCCCCGTGTCTGCATGGGTTTCCGCCGGGTGCTCTGGTTTCCCCCACAGTTCAAAGACATGTGGTTAGGTTAACAGGAGGTGGTCTTGGGCTGAAGTGCCCTTGAGCATGGCACCTAACCCCCAGCTGCTCCCCGGGTGCTGCAGTATAGCTGCCCACTGCTCTGGGTATGTATATGTGCTCATTGCTCACTTGTGTGTGTTCACTGCATCAGATGGGTTAAATGCAGAGGATGAATTTCACTGTTCTTGAGTGTGCATGTGACAAAAGTAAAGTCTTCTTCTTCTTCTCATCAAAAGACCAACCGAGGGAATATATTTTGGATTAATTTTATCTCTCCAGTACATTCCCAAAGATTTGTAGAATATAAGCCAAGGGGCATTTTTAAGTTGTTCTGGTGACTTGTAGTGGCCAAACACCATACTAATACAGTTTGTCATGTATCTATACATTCATGGAATAAGGGTACTAAACTGTACCTTTCCTTGATACTGGGGAGTACTCTAGGGCATAACTCTCAAATCTTTTCTACCTTTAGTGTGTATCATTTGCCTGGAAAGGTGTACATAGTGTACCTTTTAAAGTATTACGCCAAACGCTACTTAAAGGTACAAGAGTGGTCCATAAGATTCATGTTACATTCAAGTTGCCATGTAACAGGTATACACTAAAGTTAGAAAATATCTACATACAAAAAGTACAGTTTAATGTGACATGTATGTGGGCATATCTATTAGAAGGATCATATTTATGTACATTAAACAATTCTAGAGTGGTTCTCTGTTCAACGGGGAAATGAACTGATGGAAAAGCTGCTTGTACTGGCAGACATTGAGGATGTTTTCCATATAAAACCAACACAGAGTTAGTCAATGAAATGAGTCTTTATATTATCTAAATGAGCACCATGACTACACAACAAGTAATGTCAAAATTTCTTGTAAATTACATTTGACTGCTCAATTCAGACATGAGTTACTGGGCACTGGTACAGTGGAAATTTCCATGTGCAGAGGAAACTTGGTATTAATGGCTGGTATTGTTGTGAAGATGGAATGCCGCTTTTGTTATTGGAGTGGCAGTGTAATTTTGTCGTAGGTCGTGAGTCTCAGTGGTGGGGCTTTCTTCTCAGTTGCTGTACAGTTTCATTAGACACAGCTAATGAAAATGTGGCCCCTGCCTCCTGGCTCTCCCTGCCCTCTAACTGTGCACTGACCTCTACTTTCTTCCCAGCATCCCTATTAACCGTTCCAACAGGTGTGCTGCTCATTGGACTGAAGGTCCTGCATCTGCCTGACAGGAATTTTACTAGGAGCCAACTTATTTCAGTTCTTATGATGGGATGATTTCCAGATCGTAACCTCTTAGATGATTCCAACAAAGCACTAATTGTGACAGATGCACACATTACAGTTGCCTTGTTAGAAAAAGAAACGATTCACTCCATAAATACTCGAGATAAATCTAATCAGAAGTGTGGCACATGGCCTCTGTTCACATTCATGTGAAAACACACGGCAAAGGTTCCTGATACCAGGAATGAATCAGCGCACTTGTTTTCCCTCAAAGGTTCTCTGTTAGTATATTGCTATTGAGCTCACCTGAAAAAGACAGGTGGACTGTGCTCTGGGTTTGCAGGCTGCAGTTTGAAAGCACAAATGTGAAACTAGAGCCGTAACTTGACCTTGTGGCAATTAGGCCCACAATAGAACTTTTTTTTTCACTCCCACTTCTTTTGTATTGATGACAACTTTTGAAAGAAAATTAAAGGCAAGATGAATCTTATATAGACCTTTTTGGTCAAAAGAATATAACGTTAAAGTATCTGTAATTAGTAATTTTCATGAATGTTTCTTTTGGAAACTGGTTGACAACGTGGGCCTCCCTCTAAATGTGGCTTTTAGGCTGTTCCTTCCTTTGAAGTCGTGTCACCTTGTTGCTGGGTTTTTTTTTTTGGTTTTTTTTTTAAGCAGGCTGGTTGGGAGCACGGGCTAGAAGCGATTGTTGGAGAGCAGTCGACCCTTTCCCATGTTTGCAGACAGACAGTGAAGGCAGTAATGGAGGGGGGCCAAGGAGGGGCATTGCCTTCCCTTTTCCTTTTCCTCCACAGTGTTCTTCTCTGAATGGAGTGTGTCCACCGGATCTGCCTGGGATGAAATGTCATATCTCAGACTGATCTTTATCTCTTAATCGCTTCCTTTGTCTCCTATGATTCCCCAGGCCCTGCCTTGCCTCTCTGGGCAGGCTGGGCTTTGAAGTGTCAAAGGAGGTTAGGGATACAGGCTGTGTTTGGGGTTGCTGAAGGGCTTATGGTGAACAGTCTCCGCTCCTCTCAGTTAACTGCTCCAGGTGATGAATCAGTGCGCATGCAGGAAGAACAATGCCAGATGCTATTGACAAAGTGTACCCACTCTTGTCACTCTATTACCCTAGATGACCTAACCATTTGTCCTCCAGGTGGTCCTGTTGCCTGAACAATTCTGAGAAAATGAAAAATGTTTGGAGAAATATTTCCTTATGTGGTCAACAGAGTAAGCAGTATTCAGTTGGAAACGATATATTAAAATCCTTTATATTTTTATTAGAAATATTTTCCGTCAACAACTGTTACGCTTTAGGCAGTTGTGTTATAAATGTGCTGTTATTTTGTATGCGATGAACATCCTTGAAATCAGCCAGTCAATTAAAATGCACTGACTACAATCGAAGCAAACAAAATGTAATATGTAAGAAATGAAGCACGATAGCCGCATGCTGTTATAGGTAAATAATCCATGACAAGGTGGTGTGATACCATTTCCACACTGAAGTCGATTATTTTCCTATAACAGCATCCAAAAAGGGTTTTTTACCCTCACTCATACCACAGTGATTTGCCAACATTTTGATTTCTTAATGAATGGCATGATGTACTTTTTAACCATTTATAGCTACATTTAATATCACGAAACATCCACGAGATAAGTACATTTATGTTATCGCTTACCTTGAGCAGCTATAACTAGTAATTCCCTCACTAGCCTGTCTTTTTTTCTCTCTTGAAATTAATTAGATGAAGAAAAAACACCCCAGCTCGTCATGTTACAGAGAAACTGGAGAGCATAACGTTCTTTATCCTGAAGGCCCTCCTGTGGTGGAAAACTTACTGACTCTTGCAAAGTGCTGACACTTTCCATAAATGTTAAATAAACATCTCTGAACAGAAAGCTTCAGCATATTAATGATTGTATGTTTTCTTTAAAAAAAAAAAACAGCACATTTTAAAATCAGTTTATTATTAGGCTAAGATTATGCGGCGTTTCCCCAATACAAGTGTGCTGCAGTATGTTATCTTAGCTACACCTATCTTCGTTGATGAACAAGTAAACCTACTATAGAGATGCATTTTGACAAGATTCAGTTACTCACAGCATCGCAGTGACACAGATATGGTCCAGCACCCATGTAAGATCTAGTCTGTAATTGTCTTAGGGTCGTTCCTGTTCTCTGATGACTGTAGTAGAAGGGGGCTGAGAACAGATGGGCTACAGCCAGTAATTGTATACCGGCAATGTATGTATATGGTAGGGAGTGAACGTCCAAGGTGAACGAAATAAGGGGAAGTAGATGAAGGGATGATGTGATGCCACTGGGCAGATTGGCTGGGGATGTAAAACTCAGTGCATGTTTCAGCTGCAGTGGCCAGCAGTAGGAACACCAGGCAAGATACGTACATGACAACGTGTCAGCAAAGTGTGCTTGAGCATGTCTGCGAATGTTTGAGTGATTAAGAACAGAATGGGGAGGGCATGAGGGAGGGCGGATGTGCACGGCCTAAAGTCAATAGGACACTTTGTGGTGATAACAATAGCCCTAAAAAAAAGTGACCAGGTGGATAAGGGTACATTGTGTGCACCCTCTGCTGGTAGGAGGCAATACGTCAGTTCAACAATAAAACAAAATCAAAGGGCTTATCTTGAAGACAGGTTGTGTAATTTTAAGCTTGAATAGAGTGATAAAATTAAAAGTGTTTGTTAAGGCAATAGCAACAATTCTAACACTGGGTTTGTGTATTTTTAGGAATAATGAATGTATTCATGTAAACTAAGGTCTAACTAAAAAAAAAAAAAAAAAGATTACATCAACATGCCAAAGTATAGACCCCAAATTATATCATCATGGTATTGGTTTGGAGCAGACAATTGTGTAGGCCTGGATCTTTAGCCACCTCTCGCATGAATAGTATTTATGTTCCTAGCATCTGTAGACTTGCATGATGCATTTGTCCCACAGGGAAAATACATTTGCACTTTTTCCTACATTCAGATCCAAGTGAAATGGCCACTCCCTCTGTCGTAAGAGTTAGTAATAGGCATCGAGATGAACTTGGAACAAGTTTGCAACACAGCTGTATACATTCGGTATGAATGTAAGGACATGTAAAAGTGATCTCACTGAAATATGCCCTGATTAGTAATCAAAATAACTTTTCCTCAGAGGTTTCCTAACAAATGTTAGACTTCATTCTTATTTAACACTTACAATATTGGCAATTATTATTATGATCATTGATGTTGAGAAAACAAGTTATGAGAGCGTGAAATAATTATTTTTTTCCGTTTAAATCTTTTTTTTTTTTTAAAAGAAAGGTTTAAGTTCAGAATACAACAGGCATTTAATATTAATGAGTAATAAATGGATGGCAAGTGGACAGTGTTTCAGATCATGCACGCTTTACATTTATGTAACTTTTAGACTGCAGTTTTTGTGACAGTGTACTAGAATGTGATTCATACACTTGCTCCAGTATTCAGTCTCCATGTGAAAGTTCAATAACCATATAATTGGCTCCCTCAACTCTACTCTTTTTAGTCCAGTAAAAACACATAGCATTAAAGGAGCTTTGGAAACTCTGATTCTAAATGTATTCTTGTTGGGTGATATCATGGAGACATTAGAAGGCTTTGATTAGAGATTGCACAACAATAATTGGAACAAAGTTGAAACAGTTACAAGATAAAACATGTAGCAAACGATTTGTGCCTTCATTACAAGTTGTGAGAATTTTGGCAAAGATGCAATGCATAATTACCATTTTTATATTAAGGTAGGGGCGACACGGTGGTGTAGTGGTTAGCGCTGTCGCCTCACAGCAAGAAGGTCCTGGGTTCGAGCCCAGTGGCTGGCAAGGGCCTTTCTGTGCGGAGTTTGCATGTTCTCTGCGTGGGTTTCCCCTACAGTCCAAAGACATGCAGGTTCGGCTAACTGGTGGCTCTAAATTGACTGTGAGTGTGAATGGTTGTTTGTCTCTATGTGTCAGCCCTGCAATGTCCAGGGTGTACCCCACCTCTTGCCCATAGTCAGCTGGGATAGGCTCCAGCTTGCCTGCAACCAAGTAGAACAGGATAAGCGGCTACAGATAATGGGCGGATGGATGTATATTGTACCTTTTAGGGATACAACAGCTTGTCACTATGGCCGGACTCTGTAAGGTATTTATTTGCACCCTTTATATACTGCTTGGGAACATATATGTACCTTTCTGGCCCTAAAAAGGTACACAGAGTTACCTTGAGGTCCAATAATGGGCCCTAGGGGGTACATTTATGGAGATTGTACCTTGGGGGACAGAAATGGACTCCTACTGTAGCCCTATTTCTGTCAGAGTAGAACATGGGGAATTTAAAGTTTTTTATTTAAGAAAACTATTTGTTCAACGCTCTTGGGGCTCAATCTGCTCCTTTTCTTGTTAACAATCTCCCATGCCTTTGAAAAAACACATTCACATGGAACACAGGAGGCTGGAATGCATAAACACCGCAGTGCTAATTGGTAAAGACTGGGATAAACTTTGTGTGTGATGCCCAGTACTGCAGTGGATCCTCAGATCTGCATCGAAGAGGTAGTGCTGAATCTCAACAGTAAAACTTTTGTAAAACTAAAGCACTCAATACACTGCACACAGAAACGCCACATCGTGGTTTGATCCAGTTTTAACTGTTTCTAAAAAGCGTTGAACCACTGCTTTCAGAAGCACTGCTTCATAGTTTTCAAAGCAACCTCCAGAGCTTCAGGTTCTCTGTTAGATCACTGAGAGTTGGCCACCTGGCAGATTCAAACCCCATCCTCCAAACAAATAGGGGGCAGTATATCACCAGGAAGCTGGGGCATCCACCTCATCAGAAGAAAGAAGGAAATGCCCAGTCCCTGCTCCCCTCCCCTTTCTCTCCAAACACACCATGACCACCACCCTCACAGAATGAACACTCACTGAATATAGCGTAAAGATATTTTTCATTTGATCCACTACTGGGTTCTCATCTAACACATCTTACAGTTATCAGTTATTTTAAAAAATAATAAATAATTAAAAAAAAATTACTCACTAGGGCAAGAATACCCAAAGTTCACCCAAACTGCTGAAACCTAATGCTCGCAAGTAACACGTCTACACTGAATAATTCTTTAAATCCACTGAAAACTATGAGCTAAAAATAGTTTGGATTTATTCATCTGGTATTTGTATGGAGTCATAGAAGTGCCATAAAAATTATAAACCTGTAAAAGAAAAAGAAAATAAATGTTCTTCTTTAATTCTTCTTCCCTCTTGTTTTGCTGTTCCTGGAAGGGCCAAGCTGTCGAAGCCTGTTGTTGCAGTGCTGTACAAAAGTATCATGGATTGTTTAAATAGTTCTGCTGTTGCAGAAGTGTATTTTTATTTATTTTTTACTTTGTGGCATATGTGGGTCTATGTCATCTGTGAACATCTGGGTCAGAGGACAGGTCGGCGGAGAACGTCTGAACTGTGTCCTTCCTTCTTGCTGTCGTTAGTACGTACTGAGAATTCAGATGCAGCACTACTTTGGCAGGAGCTTTTTACAGCTCAACTAAATACTCAACTGTATACTGCTAAAAAAAAAAAAAACCCAATACATTATAAATTTTATCACATATTTGTTCTTCTGGGGCTGCACGGTGGTGTAGTGGTTAGCACTGTCGCCTCACAGCAAGAAGGTCCGGGTTCGAGCCCCGTGGCCGGTGAGGGCC
>JAODLJ010000003.1:47127273-47139623 GCA_027576115.1 Cathorops melanopus
AGCCTGCATAACATTATATACTGCCCCTCTCTCTCTCTCTCTCTCTCTCTCTCTCCCACACAAACTGCTGAACATTCCCCTGTGAACATACTGACTCGTATTATCACCCCTCCCCCTGTCCCCTACACCCAGCATGGGAACTCCATGCTGTCTTCAAACAAATAATTAAAGGCTAGGTGAAGGGGTCACTGAAAGGTCATTTCTCTGGATACTCGACAGAATGTGTACATTACAGCAGGAGATAAAAAAAAAAAAAAAAAAGCCTGGCACTCTGGCTGTGTTTAATGTGTAGGCTGGCAGCTTTTACAAATCAATCGCGGAGTGAAAGACAAAAAGAAAACAAAGCGACGAGGCCATCTTTAGGAGTATTTTCGAAGACGCAGGAAAATGGAAGGAAAAAAAAAAACTTTTGCAAGAGCAAAATAATAAAAAACAAAACAAAACATATAGCCGTGCGTTATGTGGAAACCGTAGAGGAACCGTGTCAATTCTTCTCTTCCTTCATGAGACGCTCTGTCAGTGGATCACTTTCACTAAGATTTAGAGCAGCGCTATACACAAGCCACTGCCAGTGCAAACAGGAATAATGGAGACAGAGCTGCAGGAGTCCACTTGACATCACTCTAGCATGGAGCTACATCAACACTCTCTGCCCAACCAGAAATCTCAACTTAAAACACCCCAAGGGGAGCTTCTATATACGCAGGCCGGAAAGTGTGGTAAACAGGCTATGCATCAGGCTCCTGCACTCTCGACTACATTTTCGCTCACGTCACATGGGGTAATTCAGTAATCCTACACGCAAGTTTTGGAAGGCAGCAACGCTTACCCTGCTGAATTAACGGACTGACCCGAAGAGATCTGTAGTGTGGCTACACTTGGTAACTAGCTCATGTCGTCAGTATTCCATCTCAGTATGCCAAACTGCCTTGTCCTGGAGCCCAGCCAAGAGAGACACCCCATTATTGTGCCCCAACCAATCACGGTGGGCAAGTGTAGCCAGTCAGGACAAGTGGTAACTTGTTTGACAAGTTTGCAGTCACTGAGCAAAACACCCAGCACGACCATACTGCTTGGAGGTATCTGGTGATACTTGGGGCTAGAGTGGTTTAAACTGGGCAGCACGCCGACTGAGAAGCTTTCCGAAGCATGCACAAATGTGCAAAATGAGTGACATTAAGTCAAAATCATTCCAGCCAAATGGCTGTGAAGGGATATCGTATATTCTAGCAAAAATGTTTATCTTTCCTCAAACAAAATACAGCACTCTCAGACTAAACTTAATGATTACAGTTTAACAGCATTGCTGTCTACTGCCAATTAAATCCTAGTCCTAACAGAAAACCTCAAAACAAAATTAAATACCTCACTCTTGAGTAAGATTTTTTTTAAAAAATGGCTGAAGGAGAAAAATCGCTTCAGTTTCAACTTTGACCTGGGAAGTGTACACAGATTAAACCTGGGAAGCTTGGGTTTAATAAAAGCAAACATGTCCCAATTATCACCCACTAACAGGGTCAGGCGTGTGTCTGCAGGCCACCAGCGGCCTCTAATCTGCTACGGGGTAAATACAGATTTCATATCGGCCTGCTAGACAGACAAAGTAACTATTTTTGCTGGTTGCCAGCTTGTGCCTATCTGTGGATTTATCGTAAACTATCTGAGAGGATCTATTCAGAACCAGTATAAAGGAGGGGTGGAGAAAAACTGAGTGACGCTGGGAGAGAGAGGAGGAGCGTGTAGAGGCTGCCTCCTGCCCGTGAGATCTTTCTCTTCTTTAACTTAAAACAGGAGTCGGGAGACATAACGCGGCAAGCATTACCTCAGCCTGTCGCTTGATTCGGTACAGATGGGAGAGCAAGCCGAGCAGGATCGTGTGTGTATGCGTGTCTCTTTTGGATGAGGGCTGTGGGAGCCTATGTTCAGACCATTGTGGTGTTTACATAGTTCTCCGCTGCTCCTCTTCGAAAGGAAAAGTGCTTCACCTTTTCTTACCTTGGCAGATTTCACCGCTTCATTTCCTCCCTTAGCCCTGCCATTCCTCTCCCTCTCCCACCTTTTTTTCCACAGGCTTCAGCTCTCCCCCCAACTCCTGCTGCATTCCTCTCTGTCACATATGAAGAGAATTTGTACTTGTTCTCTCGCTCTCTGAGCTATTTTCCTGCACCGGTTTCTCGTCAGCAGGAGTCATTAAGATCCAAGTGGAAAATCAGACAAAGAATTATACATTTGTTTTGCAAACTGACACAATTTAATGAGCTGCTAATTAAAATAAATCAATAGCACTGCGGCACTCTCTCTGTGCCTCTCTCTCTCTCGCGCTCTCTCTCTCTGGAGCATCATGCTGCATTCACAGCAAAGCAATGACTCTGGCTCTGTCTCCAGACATGCTGCGATGGCTGAATCCATTTCAGAGATTCCAGATTGACATCCATCAGTGCAGTCGAGCTCCATGTAAAAAATAAAAATAAAAATAATAATAATAAAAATAAATAAATGTAAAAAAGTCTTTCCCGCACTAGAACGTTTCCACTCAGCCGTGAGATCTAGAGTGCCAGAACTGTGGAAAAGAGAACTGATGCTTCGCTATAATTCTCCCTTTCATGGCAATTACACAGATATAAACATGACTGGGAGGCAGTGTGGAACTGTAGCACCTGTGGCACATTCTCACTTAGATACAAACCCATGCACAGGCGGGGAACACCCCACTGAGAGATGTCACCCCAAGTCTGCTGGACAGTCCAAGTCTACCCCTGTGTGGAAGGAACGGGCCCAGCTGTTAACTGTCTGTCAAACACCTTGTGTGGTGGCGCAGGCCAGGAAGCCCGGGTTGTCGCGCCTTTGATCCTGCGAGCAGCAGCTGCTGGTTCGTACAGCACGACTTTGTTCTTCCAATTCTGCTCTCCCCATTCTGTCCTGCGGCACAAAACCAGCCGAATCTGTTGGAGATGAGTTGATAGGGGGGTGAGGGGCAAAAAGGAAGGGGCCGAGCGAGAAAAAAAAAAACCTCTCCTGCTTTTTCTTGCTAGATCAACAAGCTCTGACAACTGCACCGAGGTTTTTCTTGGCCCCAACACAGCTCACAGGCATCTCCTTTTGACGCTCCCCCACTCCCTGCTTTAAGATATATGGTAGTTATTGTTCAAATCAGTCTGTGAATGGAATGGGCTGAGGCCAAGGCAGCCCCAGGCGTCAACACACCTGTGTGAACGAGGCCTTCTTCATGCAGCAACCAAGCACAGCTAACCTACACTAGCACTACCAGTTTTCAGCTCCTTGGAGAGAAGAATGTACCTTTTTTCTTCTCTCTCACTCTCTTGAGCTTTCACTTTCAGGCAGCACCTAATCTTTCCCCCTCATTAATCCCCTTTCTTCTCTACGCAGGCACCTTTGCTCTGGAATGTTTTTACCAGTGCTATTATTTTTGATTATCACTGCCAGTAGAATTATTAGGAGTCTGTCCACATTCGCTCACCCCCCCCCACACATACCCCCATAGAAACCCCCCTTTTGATGAGGGTATATAGTAGTGCATAAGCCAGTCTCTTTCTTTTCCCTGCAGTTCATGTACCACAGAGAAACAGTTATATTTTGGGGTATTTTTTCACCTTTTTGAAGTGCATTTCGAAACACCTTGCGTTTGTCGACGTAACTCCATGTGTGTTTACCTCGCACATATAGAGACTGACAGAGGTGGCCAGTGCTGTAAGGTAGTCTCATTCCTCAAAAGAATCTCAACTCACCTTTCCTGCTCAGGTTATTTCATATGGGAGCAGCATATAAAACGATGAGCAGACTGACACATGTCAAATTCACACACACACACACACGCAAACGCAAACGAAGACAAGGGTGTTTGAGGGTAAATGGTGAGGGCAGGTGTTGCCCAGAACCTTGTCGCAGGTCAGGTCAGTGCAGGGGGGATTGGGGGGGGGGTCCTGTATTCCTGTCTAGTCATTCAATTCAGTCTTTAATGCTCTCAATTTTCTGCCTCTTATTGACCACAGCCAGGGAGAGGTAGTGAGTCTCTATCATCACACAACCTCCTAGAAATGAGAAGGTCATGCATTGGGGTCGGTGGTCTCATTCTCTTCAGTGTAGAAGGGCCTGGGGCCTGTCCCTGATCACCCCTCACCCCTGTTTTCTCTTTCCATTGAGCTGTGTTTGAGTCCTTTGTGCGGCGTGGCAGGGAGGGCAGGTACAATCTCCATTTCCCTGCACCCTCACCTCACATTTTCTTCATGCTATCGGAAATATGGGCCCTTTTTTCTCTCTACTGCCTTTTATTCCACCTACTCTCTTTCTACTCTCCCTCCCGTCCCGTAAGCCTTGGTAATCGAGTAACAGACTCCACGACTCCTCATATTGTCAGGAACTAAACAGACGGCTTTGTGGATTACCAGGGGAACCTGATAATGACGCCACAGAGGCGTGAGATTTCAAACGAAATTGAGCGTCAATTGACTAGATCATCTTGGCAACGCGAGTGCCTGTGCGGCTACAGTCAGACAGGAAATAAGGCCAATCTATTTCCTTTGCCTCATATCAAACGTCTTTCTCTCTGAGCTTCTAGTGGGGAATATAATGGGCCACTGCCACGAGAGAGGGAGGCCTGTATAGAGGGACTTCAAATATTCTTCTTACATAACACAAATACCGCTGAATTGCACATGAGGGTTTCGAAGAGACAGAGAAAACACAAAGTAGGTAGAAGGCTGCCCCCATTTTCCTTCCCTTTTCCCCTTTGTCTTCTGAGGGAGTGGTGAATGTAGGGCAGTGAAAATGCAACATCTCAGCAATTAGAAAAAGTCATCTTAAGCTGCAAATGGAGAGACAGAGAGAGAAAGAGTCTACCACATTGCCCTCATGCCTGAAACATGGATGCTACCAGCCTTGGCGTAGGAATAGAAAAGCAAAAGTTTAGAAGGTTCCTACAACGTCTTCCTCCCTTGGGATATCCATCGCCAGTGTGCATTTGTGCCTGTTTAGTTGTGTTTATGAGCACTATATCAGCCCTGAAAATGAGAGACAGTAAGGTCCAGCAGTTAAACATCTTGCTTTTCTGGAACCTCTCTTGAATAATTGATGTGGCACTCGGCTCAGTACACACACACACACGTTAAACCTCCAGGCATGTTTGAGGGCGACAAGCTAAACAACACATCACCAGTATAAATAGTCCAGTGTGCTAGAAGGATTGACCCCATGACCCCCCGCGAGGACTAGTTCAGCCCTGAAGCTGTGCGCGTAGAGGTGTGCATGTCCTCCTCACACCGCTAATGTACGCCGGCGTGGCTTCACCATGGCATCTCTCCATCCATTCCTGGATCTTCTTCAAGAACAATCTGTTCAGATTAGCCCATGTTCAAGCATCACTACTAAGCCAGTAGTAGCAAGATGAGTCAGCGAGATGAACTCTAAAAATAATGCTGTTCTCATTTTCCCTTCTATCTCACTGTTCCACCCCAGGACCTATGGACCTGCAGGATAGATTGTGAAGACTGGAAGTGGTGTAGTGAGTGAGAGTTTCCATTCCTCTCCTGACACACACTCCTACTCTCACTAATGAAAATCCTGCAGCAAAGCATTGAACCTCCCTTTACATCAGAGCCATAAGGAGAACAGAGAATGAGAAATAGTAAGAGAGATAGTTTCTCTCCTCTTTTAGTAAAATTGTTCGAGCCAAAAGGACACCATTTAAGAGAAAAACAAAAATGTGAATGCAATAAACACCTTGTGCTCAGTGCAGAGCTTCACAACTGGCGCTTGTCACCAACCAAAACACCCGGCAATTTCTGACCTTTTGCTTCCGTCTCATCTACCAGCTTTTGGGGTAGGACAGTTGTTCTGCACATGCTCAAATTGAAACATCACCCTTGTGATGGCTTGATAAATATTCATAAGGCCAAGTGCGGGGGATGAGGTGGGTGATGGAGCTCTATTGTGTTTCCAAGCTCAACCGCGCTGAATGGTCATGATAGCGGCCTGCCTGCTTTGATAACTCCACAGAGTTAAAGGCGACGGTGCTGGTTTTATTTTTCTATTTTTCAGCGGCTTTACAAAATGGCAAATTACCGCTCTGGTATCCATGCAAATTTGGGACGCATTCCAGTGTGTGAATTGTTTCTATGTAGTGTTCTGGCACTCGTTGCGATGCTACCTCATCCGTAACAGCCTTGCTCTTTGGCATGAGGTGCTTACAGAAACAAAAACAGACTATTGATTTATTGTGTCTTCCATGATGGGGTTATTGGCATGCACCTCTACATCACAGGGCACTGGCGATAAAATTCAGGCTCTAAAGAAAGCAGCAAACCGGTACTAGAAATACATTAGGGCCTTGTTTGCAGATGTGATTATGAGGTTGAGTGAGTGAATAAGCAAGGGAGGAATAAGCATCCAGAGAGAGAAAAAGCATGTCTGAACAAGGTGAGAATGCCGGACGGCCAGGTTGGAGGAGATTATTTTGGATCAGTCATGTCAGGAGCTGCCTGTTATGACCCACACCCCTTCTCATTCTCTTCACACCCCCAGGCTCAGCCGTATGCACCTGTTAAACCTACCACTCACCAGCCTACCACACTTTTATAATAATAAACTCCTCAATTCACTCTTCATACTTCAGTCTGGAGGCCCACACCCTTACTTGGACATTCTCTTTTTAACTAATGCCCTTTTATTCTGTTGCAATGTCAGCAGGAAGAATGCACCACACAACACTAGTCTCCCTCAATCCCACCCCTCTTTTTCATCTCTCTCTCTCATCGCCTTTCCACACTGTAGGCTTTATTTCTCTAATGTGGGCTGTATTTACCCCATGCTTGGGCTGGGAGGAAGACCTGATATACGGCTCTCTATAAATAATGTCAGCTGCGGAAAAAGCCAATTGATCTGTGTGCGACTTTCCCCCTCAGTAGCACTGCCAGAGTACACAGACAGGAAGCGCCGCAGTGACAAGGCCCATACATCCCAGCACTACCAGGCTGCTTGCATAGCCAATGAGGACCTTTTGTGGTATAACTGAAGGTTCATTGATTAATGTGCTTCCATGTTTAACCTAACGACAATGTGAATCAAACTACGGTTACACGCTTAAACTTTACTCTCTTGTTCGGAAAGCATTTAAAATGTTCTGCTCCTTATTTTCAATGAAGCACGCAGATATCTATTATCTCTGACGAACAAAAGTGGGGCTGACGTTAGTGGCACAAATCAAGGCCAATATCACAGCCCTTACAGCTGTACAGTGAGGAGAACCATGGAGAAACCATTCCATCCAATGAGCAGTAAAGTGAAATGGAACCTCATAAACAGAGCCTTGACTGTATAGACTTTACATTTTATCTTTAAGCACTTTTCCCTTTTATGGGCCTTTGCTCCCTCTAAAGAGAGAGAGAGAGAGAGAGAGAGAGAGCGCACAAGACCGGTGGAGATAAAAAGGAAGCAAAAAGAAAAAAAGTGAAAGAAAAGGAAGAGAGAGGAAAAGAGAGAGAGAGGAGAAGTCACAAATCTTGCTGCTATTCCAGTACGTGACATCTCTGCTCGTTTGCGGCTGCTCATTAACAAACAATACTGCTGTGAAATTGGTTTAATGACAACGTAATAAAATTGCTATTCTGCTCACAGATGGCCTGAGGCGCATGGAGACTCAGCGAGGCTCACTCAGGGTGCCAACGCGCATTAAGCTGCTTATTCATGAAAACTGCAATCCTCCACTCCTCGACACACTCTCTCTCTCTCTCTGGCTCCCTCTCCTTTACACTCCATACCTGCAAATGAAATAAATTAACCCACTTATTTGCCCTTGTATTCTCCTTCTCTTTCCCCTCTTTCCCTTCTGGCCTCTTGCCCTTTGCAGCACTCCCCCCCCAACAGAAATCACTATGTAAAAAAGAAAGGCTGCTCACCCACACAAACTTCTGAAGTGCACAGCCCTTGTTATTAAGCGACCCACCAATAAAACCAAGCCATTGAGGAACAGAAAGCAAACCAAACGCACTGGAGGAATACAAAGACACCAATACTGCGCTCTTCCTTTCCCTCTATACACGTCCCCAACTTTCACCATTCACACACTCCAAATAGTGAGATTATCATTTTACTATTCAATTAAAATGAAAATTAGAAGAAGTGAAGGATGTTGAGAATAGGCACTGACACTCCTAGCTAGTGATTGCCAAGTTGGTGGTCACAGCTGAGTGGCAGCACTCACAGTAAGTGTATAAAGACCTTGCCAAGCTGCCACCCACCCATTTTAACAGGTGGGCCGGTCTTGTTAACGACACCCGAGCGCTCAGCACCTAGCATTGGCAACGCTGCATGCACATTAATATACACCCATGTAAATGTGTTCTCACCGTGTGGGGAAAATGTAGACATGGAAGCAGAGTATATTTGATACACACTGAGATGTTTCTTTATTAACAGACTGTTGTGTTGACAGGACAGGGCTGGTATTCGTGCCAAAATGTGAGATATGTATTTACTCAAGCGCTGGAGACTCACTGCACAATGAAATCGGATTATCACTGTGGCACTATGGGGGATATCCAGATCAAATGATCCTAGAGAGGAGGGGAGGGAGTGTGTGTGTGTGGGGGGGGAGGCACTTGGGATCTGACAACAGAGTCAATTCTGCTAATTAACTGCCAATTAGTAGGTCCTAAATGAGGGGGATGATGATGATGTGGCTGCTCTGCCAGCCAGCTACAGCCGCTCCCTAGCCAGGCCTCTACTCATCTCTTCTCATCCACTTCATTCTACAGCTGTATATTTAGAAAGAGCACGGTGCACCATGGCTGCTGCTGGGACTCCCAGATGGCATCCTAAAAAAGGACTGACATTTCCATGTGGGTCAATGTTAAACGGATAACCAGCAACTTCAGTCAACTGTCCTGTCCATGTGGGACACACACACACACACACACACACACACACACACACACACACACACACACAATCTATATGTACACATCCTATATATGTACGTGCGTGCAAAAGAGAGAGCCAGAAAAGTGGGTGTGCCTAAACTCAAAAGCCTTTGCTTTCAAAAAATCCCATGCGCTTGATCAGGAGTCTAAAAAAAGACACACAGTCCTGCCAATTTATATTTTTACATTACATTTGGAAAATGTTAGTTATTATTTTGAATTTCATAACAGCTGGCCATGCCAAGTAAGCTGGTCATAAAAAAAATCATAAAAAATTATAAAGCAGCTCTGTTTCTGCATGTCTCACTTGAGTGTTTAAAGGGAGCAAGAGTTACGAAGCCATTAACAAATCTGACAGTGCAGGGAGCACTTGTGCTGGTCCACACTGGCACAGGCTTGAGGGGTGAGAGAGGCCTGGGAGGGCATTTCAGCTGTAACATGGCAATGTTGGCAGTTTTAATTTGCGCACACCAGTGCAAGATGAAAATCAGCCTAAATGCTGCACTGATGTGGCATCCAAACATCTGAGCACGTGGAGATAAAATATAACTCCTGTTTTGCAGCTTCAGTGGGAGGTTATGGTTACCGATGATCTCATGTGACTTCATCAACAAGGACAAGGAAGAGTGTCTTTTCTCCACCCTGATTTTAATAAGTTACCTATTGCTTTCCATTTTGCAATCTCATTTGCTTCCATGTCCGTTTGTTCCGCCACAAATAGGCGAGGCAGAGAGGGAAGAGTAGGTAAAAATAGAAAGTGGCACAGTGCCCTCCTTATTGTTATTGGTGATCCACAGCCGTGGCAGCAGTGATGACTCTGGTGGCAGGGAAATGGTCCAGCGCTTGCACACTAGGCGACTACCCAACAAGAGCTGATTTCCTTCCTTTTTTTAGTATCTCTCTCTCTCTCTCTCTGTTGGTCTGTCATCAGACTCATCTTTCAGACTGTGGAACAGCGGTGTGCCATGCAGGCTATGCTGGGGAAAAGGAGGGGGTAACTAATGCTTGGTCGGTGTGTTTAGGGAGTAAAGCAGAGGCATGTCATACTGAGCCTGATGCTGAGACATGAAAGGATGCGGTCAGGCCCCATTTAGCCCAGACTGATAGAATAACACACAGGCTTTGAGAATGACAACTGCAGCTGGAGCATCCCATTTCTCTCTCTCTCTTTCTCTCTTTTTCCTCAGGACAGCACAGCATGCTATCATGTGCAAACTTAAACAAACCACACTTAAGCTATGCTTGCCCGACTTCAAAAACCCACAAAATGTAAATAATCATAGCTGGTTTAAAGACTGACTAATAGCCACCTCAGCGCAGCTTTTATCTCCGAGGATGCTGTGTCATTTCAGCAATCAGACTAGGTTATTGTTTGAGGAGCTATTAATGCTCCACCTTTAGATGCAAACATCTACAGACACACTGTACTTTAACCTGCACTGTAGGAGTGTCTTACAGTAGGTATTACTCTCTCTCTCTCTCTCTCTCTCTCATGAAGGCGTGTTCAGGTATCAGGAGCAATAATAAGTAGTAGAATGGTTAGAAGTAGTAGAATGACAGATACACACATCAGCACACAGCTGGAGCTGAGAGCAGGTACATGGACAGGTAAGGGAGGAGAGAGAGAGAGAGAGAGAGAGAGAGAAAGAGAGAGAGAGAGATGTGCGCCGTCTACTGACATTCACACAGAGCGCCCTTGTGCCATCCTCCAGGGCCAATTGTGCCTCAGGACAAAGCAGTGATTCAGCACATCCTCCCCTAAGGGACAACTGGAAACTGAAGACGTTGCCCTAACCCCAACCCCTCCCCACCTTCTTTCTTGCCCTCTCCCTGTCTCTCTCCTTACTGCTATCTCTTTGTACTGCCGGCTAGATCCACGCCAGTGCCCGATATCAAAGCGAGGCCATACACAATGCCTGTTTAGAGCAGGAATTCAGAGCCTTTTTGGCCTATCAACAGGAATTTCATATGGCAAAGGTCTGTCATATCCTGATCTCTAAACCACCTCTAGCAGGACAAGAAGACACCAGGGTGGGGGGGTGGGGGTGGGGGGCAGCCTGTCTGAACAAAGACATGCTTAACGCAATGTCTCAACCTGACTGGTGGGAGGGGAAAAAAAAAAAAAAAGTGTCCTGTCTGTGTCTCATCTTTCGAAACCTCAGAAACGCGTTGTTGTTAGTTTGCACTGTTTGCCTGGAAGATCCATTTCATACGGGTAAGACTTCTGGTGAAGGAATAGCGTGAGGGTTGGTCTTATCACTCTCTCACTGCAGAGTAGCCATAACGAGGACGCTTCCATCCACCAGACTCCTGCAGACTCTTCACAAGCATTACCTACATGCTGTGTTTTTGAGATTTCAGGGCCTAAAATGAATAGGGTACTTGCATTTCCTGTCTGCCTGACTCTCTCCCTCTTTTCCGTCTGTCTCATTCCAGCCCCTTTCAGTTTAGCAGTCTACTTCTGCATTAATCACTATGACACGGGCAAGGCAACTCAATTTTCTGCTGCTATAGCTAAGGTGCATGGCGCACTGAAACGGCAGCAAGAGGCATGAAACAGCCAAGCGGGGGCTAATCTTTAGTTACTAGCGTAATTGAAATGCAATCCACACTGTAGGGTGCATTAAAGGCAGATAACGGCAGTTCCTGTGGTCAATTTAAGTAGCTTGACTTCCCCAGGAAAAAAAATTAGCTGCCAGATAAGGCAGACAAACCAGGCTAATTCTCCAGGCATGTCCCTCATTGTGATCCAGGAAAAATGAAGTTAAGAAAAAAATGAATCACAGAACCAAAAAAAAAAAAATCAATTGACCCTCGGGTGGCTTGTGAGCCTGCAAGGCAGATAAACCTAAAAGCTTGGTTAATGTCGGCCTGCCTGTATAGAACAGATAGAGCACTCTGTAAATGAGCAAGCTTTGATAAATATATTAAGAAAGGCTGCAAATAAAAGGCAGCGACTTCTCATTTGTACATAGAAAACCTTGTACATGGAATTAGAATGATAAAATGGGGTTCCATGTAATCAAGTTTGTGTAAAAACCTGAAATCCGTGCAAATACCTTTCCTCGAATTGTGAAAAGAAGCTGTCAGTTCGATTAATCTGAACATCACCGACAGAACGTCCTGAACAAAATGAAGCTACAGATAAAACCGGGCAGAGCATTTTGATAAGTAATTCCTGTATCATTTCTTTGCTTCTGTGATCATTTTTATTTAATCCACCACCCCCAGTTATGTGCTAAGCCATGTACAAAGGCAGTGCTGGCCAGGCCACCAGAGCCTTAATCCACCATATAGCATGGGTAAAAATGGGAAAATGCTTGGGGTGGGGGTGTGGGTGTGGGTAGGGGTAGGGGTGGGGGTGGGGGGACGAGATCCGGCAACGTTGTCGGCACCGCAAGGGATCGAGGAAGCAGG
>JAODLJ010000003.1:47173727-47184456 GCA_027576115.1 Cathorops melanopus
ATGCGCTTTGTTCTTTCAAATCCTGACATGATGGCTCACCTCCGGGAAACTGATCTGAGCCTGAGAAATTCCTAAGCCTAGCACTTTACACACACACACACACACACACACAGAAAATGACTCCATGTTTTTTTTTCTTTCGTTCAGCATTTTGTAAGTCTTCGTAACTCAAAGCCCGTCCTTACCACGCTGGAAAACACAACTGAAAACAAAACAACAAAAAAAGTATAATTGCAAAAAAAAAAAGAAGAAGAAAAAGTGGCTTTGATGTTGTTGTGTTTGATGGTTCGAGCCTGCGCCTCATCACGTTTTTTCCATTTTAAACCACACATGTCCTCAAACCAAGTCGGAGTTAAACTCAAAAACAAAGACGTTATGTTTCAATATTGTTCGTTCGGAGAAAAAAAAAGATAAAAGCACGTTCTTCCACGCTGACGAAATTCAACAACAGCATTTTTCAATTTCCTGAAAGTCCTCTGTGGTGCTGTTCAAGGAAAATAATCAACCATAAAGAGTGTCATGGTGTGATGACGTTTTTAGCTGTTTATAGCTACAAGAAAACAAATTACTTCCTGTTTTTGGGATAAACTTCAGTAAACAGTCGCTCTGTTTCCAGCGTCTCACACTTTTATTTGTTCAGCTGTTTGTAAAATCGGTTTATTACGTCCTTGTGAACGAGCCGTTGCTCTGGAAACCTTGGAAACGATAACGTATTAGACTGAGGGCAAAGAAACCTCGCCAGAAGTCATGGCATTTCTCGGAAATGTCGTATGATGACATCGTAACCGCGTCTAATTTACATACAATGTTCCTGAAAAAACAAACAAACAAACAAAAAAACACAAGATTGCATCATTCACACGTTGATTTTTGTCATTTCTCAACAACGAGAATTGAGGTTAGTGAAGTTGTGAGATTTTTATTCGCTAAAGAAGATCAGAAAGTTGCTAAATTGAGAACGTTAGCGTGATACTGTTACAGAGAACATCTCGCACCTTCTGACCAATCAGAATCCAGAACTCAAAGGATGTTCCTCAACGTTAACTCGAACAACGAACTGTTAAAAAGTTGCGATGTGTTGTTCATTCGTAAATCAAATGCTATATTAAACGTCACATGGAGTTTACAGCGTCTCACGCTTTTATTTGTTCAACACCAACAACAATAAGCTGTTTGTAAAGTTGGTTCATTACGTCCCTGCAAACGAACTGTTGCTATGGAAGCGATTGCGTATTAGACTGAGGGCTTGAAAAAACACGCCGAAAACTCCTTAACTCGAACTATAAACTGTTAAAAAGTTATGACTTGTCGTTTGTTCGTAAATTAAACATTATATATTAAACATCACATGGAGTAAAAAAAAACCTCCAGACTTCACTCTGGGGTTTTATTCGGATTCCTTCGTCGCGCCAGATTGGAGATGGATCGCAGGCTTCAGTCGTCACTGTGGAAGAAAATGACGGTGTGGAAAGATCTCGAACCACCTTCAGAACGTTGAGTTTATTAACGAAGCTTCAGTCCTCGTTAATAAACACAGCGTGAGGGAAGTTCTGCCAACCGAACTGGGCTTTGCAGCCATCTGGACGGCTTCTTTCAGCGCCGATGCTGAGGGGCTGGAAAAGTTTCTGTGTGTGTGGAGAGAGAGAGAGAGAGAGAGAGAGAGAGAGCTAGCTCTCAGGTTTAAAGCTCTAGAGTCATCTCTGGACTCCAGATCAGACGCGCTAACCCCCGCCCCCGCTCCACCGCCCCAGGACACGCAGCCAATCAGAGGCCTTGGAACCACCTGTGGTCACCGTGGAGACCGCCCTGCAGCCACCTTTTAATGAAGCCCTAGAGAAGGGCATTGTGGGAGCTCGGGCTCAGTGAGTGGGCGCTCGGGCTTCGCATCTGATCTGATCCGATACAGCGCATGGCATAAATGTGTAATTGTGTGAATGAATGCATGAGATCATGTGTGTGTGTGTGTGTGGGGGACTTATTTGTGTTTGGCATGTTGATTTGTTTTGTTTCACATTACCCTCCGTTCTTTAAGAGTGCTCACTGCTTGAGGCGTGTAAATAAGAAATTATCCTTGCTTCCTAACACTCCTAATACCTCCTTGGGGTAATTAGAAATTATTAGACTGCTGCCTCCAATAACAAGAGCTAATGGCACTAACTACTGTCAAATTCAACACCTCCTCCGTCCCTCTCTCTTCAAATGGAAAAACAAAAGCTCTCCACTGTGTGCAGACTGCAGGGCACGAGGCCGGTATTCTTCCCCAAACAAGCACCCCCACGCTCAGAGACTCATTATAGCACACAGGAGAGTGGAAATCAGGCTATAAAATGAGCTTATCTGTAATAATGCCCAAAAAGATTTGCATAAATGTGTTAGCTGTGCCGATGGAAGCAGGCGGGGGAGAGACAAACTCAAATCTGCCCATGCTCTCGTTCTCATCCTCCCACACTCTTGAGCTGTTCCGTTTGACAGGTACCTGTAGGGTATGGCTGCTCTGCTTAGCTCCAGCTCCACCACACCATGCCATGCCTGCACAGGCTAAAGACACTCAAGCACAGGTTCAGCAACTCTCGCTTTCTTCTAGGAAGCCAGCCTGCAACTGGGGCTCGGACATTAGCAGAGCCATAGGGAAAAGGAGGCCGGGTGGATTAGAAAGCCAAGGGAGGCAGAAGAAAGAAGAAAGTGGAATGAGAGTAAGGCCCACCAGACAAACACAAAAGGGTTGACGGGAGGGGGGCCTAGGAGTCAGTGTTAATTCCCAAATAAGTACACCTTAAATGGCCTGGATGAGCAGTTAGGCACAGCTTTGCAGTTTCCCTGCAGGTGTGTTTTGAGTACAATGGCCTCTCTAACCCCGTTGACTGCTCTAATGGAAAGGCAGCAACAAACGCAGGTCAAAACCGACACAACTGCAGCGACTTCTGTCTCTTCCCTTGTCTCTTCTTGAGTTTTGATGAAAACTCACACAGGGCAGCTGCAGAAAAAGGAAAAAAGAAAAAAAAAAACAAACACCTGCAGTCAGCGAGAAACAAAATCTGGTTGAGACAGGAGCGATCGGATTATTACCCCTTACGAATGACTTCTTTAGCTGACCCCCTCAGGCACGGCTTGCCAAAACAAGACTGAAAAAATTCCAGTGCAAACTGGTGTCTTTTTAAAGGGCCAGCGCATTGCCATGCTTGTAAAAGTACAGTGGCTTAACGGAGCACATGGAGCCCCTAGGGGTGTGGTCTCAAATCCCTTTTAGCCATATGACATCAGGTCCTGTGTGTTCAAACTCACCACCAGGACGTGAAAGAGGTTGGCGAGTGCAAGCTCTTCATATACCAGCCATCCACTCTCCCTTTTCTGTCCCCCCCGCCTTGTCTTCATTTACTTTCGTCATGCCTAGCTCTTGCTGTCCTGCTGTAAAAATCACTCAGCTCTGGATAGTTCATGATTATTGTTCTGCTCTGATAAACCTCCTTAGTTTCAAAAAGGTACAGATGCTAAAAACTTTCGAATGGTTCACAACATTCATTTGTATGTAGCTAATACTCAAAACACTGACCCGTTTCAGAGTGTGCAGGCGAGGAGAGAGAGAGAGATAGATAGAGAGAGAGAGAGAGAGAGAGAGAGAGAGAGATCACCTGGGGGCAAAAAAAAAGTCAAAAGACAGGGTGGACAAAGGTAAAGAGGGTGGAGAAGAAAGGATGGCGTTATTAGAAGTACTCTCACTAACTTACTGGACAACATCAATAGCGTTCTGCTTTCTTTGCCTTTAATGTGTTTTTCTTCTAATACACTAATCAGGCATACATGTAGAATGAGCAAGAGAGAGAGCCGGTGAGCATGAGAGAGAGAGAGAGAGAGAGAGAAATGATCATTCTGTTTAATCACTCTCTGGAAAAAGGCCAGAGTCTATTAGAGAAGGAGGGGGAGAGAAAAGGAGAGAGAGAGAGAGAGAGAGAGTAGAGAGTGTAAGTGGGACTGCGAGAGAGCTTCAGAGTGCAACCCCTTGAAACAGCTCGGAACAGAGACGACTGAGTGGTGAGGCCTTTTCCCGTAAGAACTGCGAATGCTGAATCTAGCAAGAAACGTGCTCTCAGAGCACTATCTACATTAACTAGCGCTTTCCCTTAAGATTACGCATTCATCATGAATTATTTACTCAGTTTTATGCTAATGGGAGTCTGAAAGTATCCACTATGTTGTTTCCCCCCCCCACCACCACCGGCCCATCTATACACAAATGTTCTCCAAGTCAATGTCTTGCTTATAGATATACAACTCAACGGCCAGTAATCTATCGCATCATATGATGTTTCAGCTCAGCTGTAGTCTAAATTGCATGGCGGCATACTGAATCACAAAATAAACTTCTTATTAAATAACAATTAAGAAAAATACAAGAGTGGCTGCTGTAAACACCCTACGTTTTGGCTCAAATATAAGCTATTCTCCAGACACCTGTTCCATCCAAAGCCCTTTTGTGCATGAGAGAGTGTATATTGCCAAGCGGGGCACTGCGCACCGTGATCAAGGCTGTAGTCTTTGCTGGACCATTGAGCTGTAGTGAGCCTGGGCACTGTGTAAAAATGATCAGTCCTCCAACAGCTGGGAGTGACAGCCATGAAACAGCAGGCAATGTTGCTGCTTTATAGTTTATCTTTTGTTTATGGGGCAGTATTCGGTTTTAATTATTCCTCTAAATTATACTCTTAACAGGCATGGAGAGACAGGCAGCAACTCCCAAGCCCCTCCTCACCCCCTACACACACACACACACACCTAACAGATTTCATTGCGAGCCAGGGGCAACAACAAACACACAACACGGCCTCCATCTTGATTTTTAATGAAGCTGGAATCTTTCTGTGTTTTCCTCTCCTGTTCTGCCCTCTTCCATTCTGTGGCACAGACGTTGGAAGCTTGCTGCGAAGGAAAACAGGGCAAATGCACTCTATATCCAGAAACAGGCCCAGTCAACAGGCCTTGTTCACGCTGGGAGTTGTGCCCTCATCAGGAATAACTACTTATAAGAAACTTTGACCCTGCAGAGAGGGGCCTTAGGCCAGGATAGGCCTGCCACGCACTCAACGGCCCAAGTACAATCATGCACCCACACAGCGCTTCTACAATCCGTGCTCTCGCCGTGTCATCAGGGATGCTCAATTGCTGAAAAAATCTGCAAAGTGTGCTTCTATTTAGGTTTATTTATTTATATCTAATAACTACAGTAGAAACCGCTGGCTGGTGCTTTCTGCAGTTCAAAACGTTGAAGCTGTAAACCGATTTCATGCTACAGCAAAGCAAAGATCTGAGCTAAAGGAAAACTAATGGGCAACTTGTTCAAAAATGTTCATAAAGCCAACTTGGTTAATGGAAATTAGTCCAAGTAGAAAAATCTATTTAATATCTTTCCTCAGACAGAAGAGCAAGTACCGGAAGTACGTGTGAGCCAGCAGATGTGCTCTTTTGCCCTAAGGTAGGGTTATTTAAAAAAAAAAAAGTAATTATGCTTAAAATATTGTATCGCAAACAGGGACAGATAGGGACTGATTAATAACAACCACACAATATCAATATTTTTAGCTAACTGTCTCCACAGATATGCATGCATGTGTGAATTATACAGTATCCTACTGTGCAAAAGTCTTAGGCACATGGAAAGAAATGCTGCAAAGCAATGATGCTTTCAAAAATAATGCAATTAAATGTTTTCTACATTAAAACTTCTAGTCTTTAAAAATGCATCATTATTCTCAGGTACGCTTTTCACAGTTTTATATGTAAATTAGCTGGCAAGTTTTTTCTAAGCACTTTAGAGAAACTGCCTCAGTTCTTTTGGAGACTTTCACTGTCTCACTTCCCTCCGAGTTTGCACGTAATCCCTGACAGCCGGAATGATCTTTTTTTTCCTGAAACGAGGTCTATTACATACAATATATGCTCTATTTTTTACTATCATAGAAATATTTTTCTATAACGGTTCATTTTGGTTGGAAATGTACAGTAGAACGAAAATCAAAATCTCTAGTTTTTTTTTAAACTTACTCAATAATGCAGAAGCCATAAAATAAACATCTAAGACAAATTAGTTTAAAAAAAAAAAAAGAAGGGGTCCCTAAGGTTTTTGCACAGTATAGTATGTACAGGTTCTCACCTGAAATATACACTCTTCATTAGGATGAAGACTCTTCGATAGAAATAGTCCAGGTGTCAAAGAAGCATCTATATCTATCTATCTATGTATTTTCTTCACCTGTGCCCAAGAGCTCAGACTTTTTATGGTTTTACAGTACTTTTTTATGAACATCATTTAGTTTTCTTTTTTTTCTCCCATCTCGCTATTTCTCTTCGCTTTTTTTTTCTTTCTGCTAACGTACAATTGGCCTGTTTTCAGCGGAGTGTGGAAACTCTTCACTGATGAGCAGCATGGGCCGCTGGGAAGCAGCCGGAGCCATTTAGTGCAGTGGAGCTACGTCCAGCCAGGCCCGGGCAGGAGCTGGGAGTCAGTGAGTGCTTCAAGCGTTAACGTAATTGCAAGAATGTGAAAAATGAGGCGGCAGGGCTCCTGAGCAGAGCGAAAGGTCATAGCGAGCCTCACACAAAACAACTGGCTGCAGGGACAGCCTCATTAGAGCAGTAAATCAGCTGCCCTCTTTTCCCTCTCTCTCTCGCTCTCCCTCTCTCTCTTTCTATCACTCAGAAGAAAAGAAGGTGTGCTTTCATGCTGAAGTGCCTTTGGGCTCGGCTGGGTTGAGTCCGGCCTGAGCACTTTACACTGTACCGTAGCCGTCTTGGCCTGTATCGATCAGCCGTTACTGGATCTGGTGCACAGGAGTCGATAAGTGCTCTGTGGATTACAGGTCACTTGTACTTATGTGTGTAAGATAATCAATAGGCAGTGCATTTCTCTCCTCCTTTTTGCTTTCTTGGGACTTTCCCTGATTCCCTGCCCTGCCTGAGAAAAAAAAAAAAACAAAACAAATAAGGAGACCGATATATGCTCTTACGTGGCACCACTACGCTTTGCATTCCGATATATTTGCTTATTAGCTTACAAGCCTTGCGTGCATCAATTAATCAGGACAGTATATGATAATGTAAGGCGCTATATTTAGACACGTCTGATTAACTGCTGATGGGAGTGGAATATTAGCTTTGCCTCTCGAACTGTATGGTATAACATGTAAAAGGCGCGTCGCTGATGAGCAAGATGGTTAAGCACTGACGATACTGCTCTTGACACGAGTGAACCACAAACAGCTGTAGTGAATGTGGCGCTGTGGTTTGGAGAAGGTAGTAAAACAGCCATCCCTCTGGAGAGTGTATTTAAGCCTCGATGCTATACAGAGCTCCATCGATACCTGTGATTGCCTGTTGGTGAGACGCTGACTGCTATTGGATGTGAAATCAGTGTCAGGCAGCGTAAAGAATCCGGACATGTGTGATGAAATCCTGTGCAAACGGCACACACTTTGCTGGCCAACACAGAGAAGGAGTGGAGGGAGTAATCATTCATTGTTCATCGACAAAGGACTTCTAGAAGTTTCTAGAAAGAGTTGTGAGGGCAAACAAATCTATAGGAGGAGTAGCTGAATATGTTGAAAGATGAAGAACAGAAGACGAGGGAACTGTTTATATCTAGTTAGTGCTGGCGTTTAGGTTGAGTGCAATGTGTAAGACAGGAGAAAAGAGTAGCCACAAAGTCATCTGAATGCTTGCTCTGACTCTGGCAGTCCAGTGCTTAATGAAAACACAAGCCTGTCTGTTATTTCTCCTGAGCGGAGCAGAGTTAATATGTTTTACACGTTACTAAGAGCTGGCAGAAAAATGCAATTAATCATAAGGGTTACTCTGTGCTTCAGAACAGCTACAGGTTCAAGCTTCGAACATGCCGTAGTCCGTGGATGTGTACCGTTCTTGTGCGGGTGAGTGGGTGTAAATGCTGAGCGTTAAAATTTATTTTCTAGCAAATGCCATGATGATGAATATAAATTATGAAAGGAGTGAAAGTAAGAAATCCAGAATGAATGTAAACATTTTAAAACGCTAAGATTCATGATGACAAATGCACTAGCCTTACTGTAGTCCTTACAATTTTGAACCATTTCGTATTAATCACCTTTCACTTATTTATTAACATCTCAAAAAAACCAAACCCAACCTGCTACTAAATGAAAGAGATTTGCATTTGTGTACTGTATATAGGATGTACATGTGATTGTGTGTGTTTAATTATGTATTAAATAGCATATGTGTACGCTAACGCTGTATGTGTTTATCAGCACGCTGTACATGTCCGTGTGTATTTATGCTCACCTTGTTCGCTGCTGTTGTCTCCGCTCTGTGAGGCATGTCCTCCGCTGGAGGGCCCTGGCGTGCCTGCCGAGTGTGTGGAAGTGGCGTCATCGTGGTCTCTCCAGGAAGCTGGGTTCTGGGGTCCGACAGAAGGGATCCATCCATCCACGTTCCCCATCCAAACCGCAAACCAGGAGCAGAGCACAGGAATGAATGGCGAAGGAGAGAGAGAGAGAGAGAGAAAAACCACATGAACACACTGGAAATGTGAGAGGGACATGAGTGAGGCTCTGGAGTGCTGTGTGGATCTCTGGTCTGCCTGTTTTAGCTCTCCTTTGCTCTCGACAAGCACTGAGCTCAGACAAACATGCCAAATCGACAGCTCCATACTCATATTTACTTCTATCCTAGCCTGGCAGGCATTCGCTCCAAACACTACGGGCCTAACAGCTTAATTACAGCCTAAGAGTCTATCACCACTGTATTTAATGTAGCGTCGTATCCTGAGCAAGCGCAAAAGAACTATCTAAACACACGTGGCGGAAAAATGTCAAGTTAGTTTATACCATAACCAAGTGAGACTTCCGTGTCAAGTGAGAAATATATTGGGCTCAAAAGTCGATGTACACCACAAGCGCCATTTATCTTTAGCACTGTCAGACGTGAGAATAAGATACGAGAGGTGGTCTCTCTCTAATCTGACAAAGACTGGTTATGGACAAAGATGCGCACACACACACACACACACACACATTGGAGAAATGAACAAAATGGCGAGTTTGTCATTTCTGAGTGGCCTCTCCTCCTCACCCTTCCTGGTCGTTCTCTTTGCCTGAGTGCTCGGCACAGGGAAACAGGATTTGTACTGTACAGGAAAAGCTTTATCTGTGTAAAAAACCAAGGCAGGCCAGAGGTGGAATTTCCTCTGCCACTCAAACCGGAGAGGGACTTGCTGACCACGTCACCTCACCCTCACACACTCCCACACTATATCCAAATGCAAAAAAAAAAACCCATTAATTTGCAGCCAACGTATCAGCTGCACTGCATGAACTATACAGTCAGAGAGCTAGTCTGACTTCGTTTCTGTGCGCCACAGAGCAGCCCCCTTGAAAAGAACCCAAGCCAAACAAACTCAGGCCTGCATCAAGGCTTCCCGCAAACCTCAGCCCACTCTTCTGCTCTCTTTTATCCCATGTGTCACTCCTTTGCATGCAGACACAGCCCCACAGATACGTACTCTTCAGTAATAATAACAACATTTCTGTAACGTGTCTGGAGATACAAAGCTGCCATGTGGCGTAAGCTCATTACAGTCGGGGTTGAACTCTTAATCTGAGAGTGATCAGGCGTGTGTCGAGCTGACTGACGCACATACAGAGAAAAGAGCGAAGGCGTTTGCTGGTTAGCAGTTGCCCGTGTTGTTTTCTAGCTGTACTGTAGATCACCCTGCCAATTTGAGGCATGACTACATGCCAGGACTGTGGACTTTTACCAAGGACTTGTGAAGTAAAAAAAAAAAGTCAATTGCAGCACATATTGCTAGCAATACAAAATATCTATCGAATTCTGGTTATTTAGTTAATACAACTGTTAAAAGAAACATTTCTACAAGCATGTCCTTGATCCCAAGTCACCTTTTTAGTGACATCAGACCAGCAAAAATGTCATTAATTTGGTCATAAGATTTCCATAATATCTTTAGAGCAAATGCCATAAAAAGGAAGGAGACGAGAGACAGTAAAGACTGAAAAAAAAAAAATCACTATGTATAATGTCGTACAGTTGAGCCAAACTTATGTACTTAGAATGGGCCTTGCTGTTATAAGGAAAGAAAATGACTGGGTTCCACTTCCTGGCGGTGAAACACCCACTGTGGGCAAGACAGGCCTCAAAACTACGCTCCAAACCATACACCGTCAAACTGTTGCGTTAAAACAACTGAAATTTCAACAAATTTCTAGTTCAAAAAAAATGATAGATTGCTCAACTGTGTAACATGATGCTTTCATAATTAAGAGTTGAACAGAGGAGAGAATCTTGGCCCTGTTATAAGTCACCAAATTACATAAGACAACAAACAGCGTGACTGTGAACATGACTGTCTCAGCGCTAAACAGTCTTCAGTACACAGACAGCACATGGTCTTTAACCCAAACAAGCAAGACAGACACATTTCCGCCATGCGTGTCCTGAAAAACACAACCAATATCACAGCAGTCATACCAGGCAGCGTTAACTTTCTTCATTCAGCTCTGGAACTAAAGCAACAGTCTTTTCCCCCTGGTATGAATAATGCAGTGGTCTCTCTCTCTCTCTGTGCCACAGTCAGAGGGCTGCTCAACAGATACAGGCTTCGCAACACAACAAAACAGTTGTCAGGACTCCCCAGAGTCCATTAAAGTTCAAACAAGCAGTAAAAAAAAAAAAAAAAAAAGAGAGA
>JAODLJ010000003.1:47245383-47256219 GCA_027576115.1 Cathorops melanopus
GGGATAGGCTCCAGCTTGCCTGCGACCCTGTAGAACAGGATAAAGCGGCTAGAGATAATGAGATGAGATGAGATGTTCATCCAAGGAAATGACATGATTGGCTGAGGTTCCAGAATGAAAATGCACTTGAAAGATATTTAATATAGCATTTATAGAATAAAATTGATCGAGGGAGGTTGAGTAAAGCCTTGGAAATATGGGACCTTACGTGTTAAATCTGCATGCTAGACTCTTTTGCTATTGTATCGGTTCAAGCCTTATTGCTGAATTTTTATTTTATATTACACTCTGTTGTGCTGTTTGATCCAGCTGTGCACACACATGGAGTTCGATTAAGAAAGAGGAACACACACACACACACACACACAGAGAGAGAGAGAGAGCTGGCTGGTGTGCTCACCCCCAGTCTTGTTTTCAGGTTCATTAAGCCACAGTGCTCCACAGTTTGGCTGACAGGATGAGGAACAGTGGTGAGATCTCACCCTGCAGGTATCCATGGCGATTATTATTGGGAAAAAGGCACTCTCGTTAGGGTCCTTGTTACAACTTGAGGGGGCTAATTAGGGGGACAAGCACCGCTTGAAAATGAGTCGCTTACACCTGTGGACTTTTGGTTTAAAATATCCTCTGAATTTTTGCAAACTATCTCCATCTTGTTTTTCTATCCACAGAATCCATTTTTTTTTTTTTTAAATCAGAGAGACAGAGAGAAGCAGAGGGAAGTGAAGGACAGACAGACACTGTCAGCCATTTCAAAGGCTTTATGAAAATGATCATCCAATTAGCAGCTATGATCAAATCAGGCGTGAGCCCTCTCTGGAAGACTGGGTAATTTCCTCTCTCACATGTGGTGTAATTTCACTGAGCTCAAATGAACTCACGAGAGAAAATTCGGTTAGTTTTCTCATCACTGGTAATTAAACTAAGACATAGGAAATGCCTCTTTGAAAATGCATAAGCCCTAGAAGCCACCTCATTAACGTGATATAATTTTTTTTGGCAGAAAATGTATCAAACGGTGTCACTATTATCACTGCGGCTCTTCGACTCTCGCTCTTCTGGCTGTGGAAAACTGATCAGATGGTGGAAAACAATTTCACGATTTGCCCTTCTTATAATGAAGTACACTTCTTCATCAGCTGTTTCTTCCTCACACACATCATTTCTTTATCACCGCCCTTTCACTTCTCTCTAAATGTATCTGTTAGAGGTTTTTACAGTACCATCCTCTCAGATATGCATTTAGCACATTATTTAAAACAAATATTGATTATTTGTGCTGTAGCATATACAGTGGGTGAGCTGAGCTGGGATAGTGCTGAAAAGCAAATAAAGCAAAATGACAGAAAAGGAAAAAAAAAAAAAAAGACCCAGCATGCTGAATGAGGATTCGCCGGATTTGAGAGCCGTAAAATCGAGACAGATCTGATAGTATTTATGCCATTTAATGTAACTGCTGGGTAGGGGCTTTTGTTGAAACATGAGTTAGTTCCAGCGTTTAACCCTATAAAATTAATTTCTGCACCATGGCCAGGACCACTCCATCATCAGCCTCTTTAGGGAGAGTCACTAATGTCATTAGCTGGGAGTTAATGAAATGCAAGGATACACTGCTTGGCTTTACAGATTACAAAAAAGCAAGTGCAAATTTCAGTCCATGTGACATAAAGGTGAATCCAGAGAGGATGCTGAAGGATATACAGTAAGTGCAAGAGCAACACCAAACAAATTTGGATCATCAGTACTTAGCTTGGGCCAATGCATTTAATACCGCATGCAAAATATTTTAACATATTTGGCATTGCAGTGTGACCCAAAGCATAAAATTATTACAGTACTTGTAATAAAAGTTAAACTGTAATGCATTTAGAAATGACTACTGTTCATAGCTGCATGGATAAAGCCCATGTTAAAGTTACTCGTGAACTGGACTGTTAACATGCCACAAACTACAGTGATATCCTGCTTCAGCCTGGCACCATGAGGGCTCCCATTATTGTGACTATGCATCTTAAATCCCCTCCTTCGCTTGTATTCCCCCACAACAGCTAGCCCCGAGCCAAACAGTCCAAGTGGGTGAATACTTATTAGCATGTTGAGAGGAAGAGAAGAGGAAAGAAAAGCGGAATAGATTTTAGTCTAGTCTCTTAAAATGTACATGCTCATTACAGATAGTGACTGCTAGGATGCAGACAAGGAAGCATCAGAACAGAGAGAGAGAGAGAGAGAAAGAGAGCGAGAGAGAACCCATTGCCGGCAGCAGGGCGATGCAGAACATTAACACTATAATTTACATAAAATTACTTACATACTGCTGCAGTAATTGAATTTGTTTGACCAGTACTGTGCAACTGTGAGGAATAGATTCAGAAAGGCTCACGGGGGAGAGCTGCTTACTCTTCCAGATGGGCGACTTTCTTTCCCTCTAAATATTACCATGAGAAAATGAACAATAGTGACACTATAAAAATCCTGATTTTATTTATGAACGTTTGCTCATACACACCTGCCGTACACACTCACATCTGCAGTCTCGGCTGGTGCATATGACAAACATTTCCAACACAGGATTTAAATAGGTGGTCATATTATTTTGTGTGTTTAATTTGCACTTGGAGTCCTGCTGCCTTTTTTTTCCCCCTGCTAATAAGACACAGCATTGGTATTTGGCTTTCTCAAAATAATACGACATTCAGTATAAAACATGTGCTTTACGCTTTAATTATACCGAATGCTGATTTTTAGTGAAACATTTCCTTGGGTCAGTCTAAATAATGACTTAAAGTCAGTCCATAGTTTTATTATTATTATATTATTATTATTATTATTTATTTATTTACTGTATTGTCCTCTTCTTGACAACACCATTTCGGATATGCACCTTAAGTATGCATGAATTTGTTTAACAAGGTTCATGTCCCTCTCAGCGATCAGCATTCTGTCAAGCACTTGCCTCTGTCAACAAGCTTCTCTTTCTCCCTGTCTATCTCTGTCTATCTGTGCTTCAGTCTTCCTCTCTGTCTCTCCACGACTGAACCCCTCCCTTTACCCTTCTGTCTTTCGCACCCCCTTTCTCAGTCACTCCTTTCCTTCGCAAGTAAATATGGGAATGCTGTACTCTTAAACAGAGGTTTTGCCCATGTAGCCATATTCCTGCCCTTGTCTCCTCTCATGACTTGGATCTTCAGAATTTAGCCGAATTAAATAGATCTTATTTTAAAATGCTGGAGCACCCTTGACAGGTGAGCTGTCACTCTCATATCTCTCTGAACCGGCCTTTAGATTCCACCTGCTCACAGCTAACCCTGTCAACTGACAGATAAAAATACCCACCACCACCAGAGAAAAGAACTTAATGTCCTATTCACCCCTGTCACCATTCGAAAATTGCTCAATCTTTTTTTTTTTCCTCCCTCAGTGACATATTATTATATATTGTTTCCTTGGAAAAAAAGCATTCCTGTGTTATTACCATTAAAAATATGAAAGTTTGAAAAAAGCTACGTAACAGGACATTTAGGCAAGAAGGTTGAGAGGGGAACGATTGTAAGGATGTAATTATTTAAAATAGTCCGCTAATGTGTATTATCATGTCATTAGATGTAAATGAGATGGAGCTAAAAGGCCTGAAGTTGAAGACTTGTGACTTGCCTGAAAATAGACACAGAAAATTAGAGCAGTAAAAAGACGGAGGGCCATTTTGATAGCCCTGAAGACACATTTCTTACTGTGCAGAATATGCAGTAGCAAATACTAACCTTCTGAAGTAGAATAGTTTTTTTTTTTTATGTCACCTCTCTACATGTATATAAAAATATATAAAGGCCCAGGAAAATTGAGCATAAAATAATTACCTAGTGAAAACCCCAATATACTGATACGCTAAAGTACTCCGAGCTGGAAAATGTGGTATAGTAGTATTGGATGGCTGAGCCTGATGTGTGAGGTTGCAGTGAAAAGAAAGCAGCTTGTGTATTCTAGCATTTGATCCCCAACATGAGTGAGCATCATTCCACTCCAGCAGCTTAATAAGGCTGTCTGGCCTGCCAGCTCTTTATGGCCCGAAGCCCTGTTATCAGAAACATTAGGCTGAATATTAATGTCCCACAGCGAGACGAATACCATTAAGCCTGACTGGTCATTTCTCTCTGTCCTTTCTCACCACTGTACAAGAATTAATGAAACGTGGGTAACACACAGGGGACAAAAAGCTAGTGGACATGAGAGAGTTTTAGTGATTTTTTAAAATTTAGATTGAAGAATAAATAAATGACCAAAATGTCATGTTTCTTGGTGGTGGGGGGGGGGAAGAGTCATTGTGGTTACATTGCTGTTCTCATTTCTTATTCCATCAGATTTCCTAAATTAATTCTTTCCCATAAGACCTTTGTATGAGGTTAGCTGGTAGAAAAGTGCTAAAAATGACAGTTTGATTACGACCTTCCTTTTTTTCTCACTGCCTCAGAAGAGGTTTATATTTGAAGCAAGTCTTGAGCTGGAAAGCACTTATTACTCCCTAAGTGCTGTGGGGTTGCATCCTGGGCAAAGTGAGCTGTTAAGGGATATAATTTGTGCCGAATAGCCAGAGGAGGGCTTTTGATATGCAGAGAAGTCGACCCCTGCACAGCTCCTTTAATTGGGTTTTTAATTTTCCAGGCCATCTGACAATATCAAACATGATCCCTGAGCTTTGCCACAGTGATTGCAGGCACAGTGACAAGACAGCCTCTATGTGTGTGTGTGTGTGTGTGTGTGTGTGTGCGGGTGTGTATGTGTGTGTTCCTGTGTGAACCTCGCCAAGGCTTGTGAAAGATATACAGAAATTCAAGAAGCAAGTATACATTGGAAAGCTCTGAATGGAAATTTGTTCAAAATGGTTGTGAAGCCCTCCTGTGGTTGAACTCACTCCCTCTCTGTAAATCTCTCACTCTTTCTCCTGGGCATGGAGCTTGATGAACAGTACCTCTGGAGTTTTTCTGTTCCCTGTTTGTCCAATCAGCAAGACCACACAAAGAGTTTCAGCTTCCTAATCTCTTAACCAAACAAGACAGCAATTACACTCCTCGATAAAGCAGGAACATTTCCATCCCGTTTGACAGTGGAGTGGGTGTGAGAGTGCCTCTATCTCACCGCCAGCCTCGGGTTTGTTTAGATGGGGTTTAGAAAAAGAGAAAGAGTTTTTTTTTCCCCCTCGTTCTCTGTTTCTCTATGCGAGCCCATTCTGCAGCACCTGCCAGTCAAATGTGTTTTAATACTGACACCTGGTCTTCTCATAATAACTGGCTTAGCTTAGCATGCAATATGCAGAAACCGTCTCAATGAGTGGTAAATATGGCCACAATGAGATAATGCTACACTATCATAATGAGATTAAGCAGTTTTTGAACCAAGAATATTTCACCGTGACTTCAACCTCAAGTCTGGGGATGACCATTTCGACCATTTAGGCACGTTTTTGTTTTGTCCGATTGTCACTTCCTCCATTTTGTTACCTCACAATACTATGAGGTATAAGAAAACAGATTCAAGGAAAACATTTTTTTTTTCTGATTTGGAGACAACGTGAAGCACCATCCACACCCAACTTATTTCGTCCTGTGAACAAACTGATCTCTAATCTCTAAACTATTAATTAATTCCCCAGTATACAGTAGGAGTATATCATAGTCTCTGAAATGCACATTCTGTAAATTCTATACCTCCTTGCTTTTTCTTTCTCTTTGTCTGTGTCATTCACACACACACACCACACACACACACACACACACACACACACAGGAATCTCATTAAAGAAATTGTTAATTGCAGCAGACAAATGTTAATGGTTTTAGCAACAAAAGCAACTGCATGTATGAAAAATTAGAATCCACCACGTAATTATTACATCCAATATTAATTTAATTATACCATTTGTGCGATACAGTAATCTAGGAGGGTTTTTCTAATCACGCATGCTCTTGTAATAAATTAGCAGCAGTGCAGGCACAGAGAAGTCACTAGGGGAAACAAGGGATTATCCACTTCCAGTGGAAAAGCAGTGTTGCATTTGAATGGTAATACAACTCGTGTTTTCTGCCGACGTAGAACGTTTAAGCCTTAAATACTTTCAGTGCTTTGTTAAGAAACAGACATATTATTATTATTATTATTATTATTATTATTTTATGTTTACTGGTAATGCTGTGTTATTTTTTAAAACCTTGGTCGAATTCAACTTTCGTGTTAGAGTAGTCTGAACTAAAAAAAAATATATACATGAACGATCTGTTCAGGGTTTTATTTGCTGCATCTTCTTACAGGAGTACAGTGTAATTGCAGTGTTTGTGAAGATGTAGGCAGAAAGCGGTGGACGAGAGAGCCTTTGTTTTAATCTATTGATTCCAAACTCAGCTCTCTCCCCTCTTCAGCAATACAGGCCTTTTGATTGACAAGACCATTTTTGTCTTTCTTTAGTGTGTTGCATGCATTGAAAGTGTTGTTATTGTCTTTTAACTCTAATTGTTTTGGAAGGTTGTCAGATGAATTGCTCTGCGCAGAATTTCTTTGTGAATTTATTTTCTTCTCGTGGTATGAGGAGGTATAATTTAAACCAACACATGTAAGAACAAACTAGTTAAGTGCTGTATCTTTTCATGTGCAACTGCTGCGCTGCCTGAATTATTACACTTTTGTGACTGATTTTTTTTTTTTTTTTTTTATGGAGCAGGAATAATGATACTTTTCATTGGAAGGGAACATCTCGTGATAGCAGGGACAGCTGTGCCTGTGGCCGAGGTGTAAATCAGCCTTGAAACATGTCAAGGAGTGAGATATCCGACCTAAAATTAGAGAAGGAACCGTGTGTATGCATGGCAGGCATGGAGGCGAGGAAAGAAAGAGAAGGAGGGGGAAATGTGTGAGAGGCATGTCCACCCATCCCATTTACTGTAAATTAGACCTCTCTGTGTTTCAAGCCCACTTCTCAGGAAGCCGCTTCCTGGAGTCAAAAGTGCAGGGGTATTTATATGATAACACTGTTTCACCATGGCCCAACCACCCACGTGGCTCTCCACAACTCACCTCTATGTTCTTCCACCATAATTAAAAAGCACAGTAAGAGAATGTGGGCACATAAATCAGCAGCGACTGACTCAGTACTGTACGTATAACAGCTTCTTCCTGAATTGTCTGTACAAGCACAAGGTTATTTATACTGTATATTACTTGCTTATTGCCTAGGAACATGAAATACCAATTAGCAGATATTCTGTACGTATGATTTGTTTATATACTGTATGGATTGTATTTGTGAGGCATTTATTATTTATTTAGGAGTCATTTTTAAAAATAAAATTCTATTCTTCACATTGGGTCGTATTCATATTTGGCGATTTAAGTACAAAACGCACCATATTCAGTCCGTTTATGCTGGCGCTTAAGATGGTTTTCTGGGCAGCCCATTTAGATTACCTGGGTAATTAATTAAAATTGGTGTCGTTCATAGTTCTGAGTTTGTCAAAATTTTCAAATACTGGCTTTTTTTCGATAGCATCTAGACAAGTCCCTTTAAACACAAGCACTCACATTGAGGCCTGAAAAAAAAAAATTAGGCAATAGAGATCACATATTATAGTGAATAAAACAAAACAAAACAAACAAACAAAAACCCCTGGACTTAATACGGCTCTTCTTCATATTACATAATAGAAATTAACTTAATATCAAAGAATAATACTGCTCATGACATAGCCACACCCTTTTTTTTTTTTTTTTAAAGGAATGCTTTATTTCCACACAACTGTCTGAATAGGGCTTAAGTTTATAATTACAGCTGAGGTCTTGGCTACAGACTATGAAAAATCAATTCTAAATCTTGCCTACTTTACTACAATACACCTCATTCAACAACTCATGAATACAGCTGAAAAGTCCACTCTTGCTTTTGATAGTGTATTACAGATGACTGCGACTATGTTGATGTGATCATGTTAATTGTGTGAAGACAATTCAGCTAATAAATTTAGACGGCTTCTGCTTGGCTTGAGGCTCTGCCCCTCCTGAGACAATCACGGCACAGAAATAGGTCACTACAGGTGTTCGGCTCTATTTATATGTACATGAACAGGAAGAAAAGAAAGATGCATATAAGTAGAACTGTGTTTGGGCACATATATAGTAAATGTAGCTGACATGGCTGGAGTATTTAATGCGACAAAATGTATGCATACAGGCATTAATAACCTAATTATAAATCTAGCTTATATCAGTTGGCAATGTAAAGGCATCGTTTTCTTGGCAATTGTAGAGCCAGTATTCATCAAATTGCACACTGAACAAAAGTACTAAATTTTATATTATTTTATATCATTGCATATTATCAGAATGAGAAAACGTTATTCAATGGCATGTCGCAAAGAGGTTTGAATATGGAGTACTTTTAACCTTAATAGAAATAAGAATACATTTTTCACCTTGGTGCACAGATTCCTTGTTGAGAGAAAAAGACGCTACAGGCATTTAAGAAGGCGATTAAGGACGTTCGAGTGTTTAATGCTCGCCTGGTTTGCTCATTGGGGGGTAAAAGGGCGCGTGGGGAACACGGACTTCTGGGTCACTGACAGAGATTGGACAGGCTTAGTCGATTAGGCAGTCCTCTCTGTCAGTGTGTCTCTAACCCACCCACCCGGCTTTTTGTTGTCCCATTATTCCACTCAATGATCACGATAATAGCGCTAGCTTTCTTCTCTTCTTTTTCCCCTGCTAACATTATACTTTAAAAGTTCTCTGCTCTGTGGCATAGAGCACAGTCTTAGCCTTAATAGTTTATGTATCTTCTTGAGGAAAGACATGGTTGTGTCTCTTTTCATTGCAACTCCCTTGTTTCGACTGTCATTTCTATGGAGTTAATTTCAAGACACTTTCAGGAGCATTTGTTTTTGTCTGTTTTTTAAAAAGAAAGATGTTTATCTGTCATTTCAAAGGCTTCACAAGCAGCGTTTATTTTTCCACAGCTGTGAATGGCTTATGTCCTGTTAAAAATCCATACCACTTGGAAATCTCCTTCTGGAGTTCTCGCACTGTCCGAATGCCCTCCCTGTTTATCGTGTGACCTCAGTCAGCCTGTACTTACAGATAGGTGTGGACAGGCTGTGACACAGTTTTGATATAATATCAGGATGTCAGAGTTGTAGAGCTTTATTGCTGACTCTAATGGCCTCTGAGACTGCGGAGACAATCTCACAGGGTAGGAAGTCAATCCTATCAACTCTCCACCATGCCACAGCTAACCCAACCAAGCTGAAGTCTCTTCATATACACATTGAGACAGATTCTCCAAAGTTATCACAAAGGACACTCAGAGACATGTACAGGTACCACAAAATATACACAGTGGATTCTTCTTCTTCCATTAAGACGAGAACAGATGAGAGCTTTCGGGGTGGACTGGTGTTAATTTATGAAGTGAGGTGGGTTAACAGGAAGTTGACCGGAACATTGCGGCCCGGGTAACTGTAGTCTAAATGCCAGTCTTTATTTTTCTTTCTTTCTTTCTTTTTTTTTTATTTCTAGTCTTTATTTACTTCAAGGTGTTTCTCATTTTCTAAGTAGTCTTCCCATGTAGTGTAATCTACAAGATTTGTAATGTAACCTTAAGGCTTCTCAATTAAAAAGTAATCTATTCTTCTTCTTCTACCTCATTTATCATTAGTCATTTTGCTAATGTGATTTAACTCCAAATTACTGGGTCTGGAAAGCATACTCTATCAAAGAGCCCAAACAGTTTTACTATAAGACTGAGCTGGTAATGCCTGGATAACAACATTAACAACAACAAAACAATTCTTTCCTTTATTATTGGCAACATATTTGCAACTCTGTTGAGAAATGAGATTAAATTAAATTAAAGGATTTTTTTAAGTGAACACACACACACACACACACACACACACACGCACTTGAGACCACTTGCTTTGGTATTAAACCAAATAATAAGATTGAGGGAGATAAAAGAGAATTAAAACCCAAGCCACACAAACCTACCACAAATGTGTGGTTGCTTTACAGAAGGAAATCAGATTAAGGAATTCTTCTCAGTGTGAGTCCACTTCAAGAGAGAGATGCAATTCAGGTTCAGTGGTGGATTGCTGATAAAAGTACTTTTCACTTCCTTCTAAGCTATTCGACAGTATTTACTTTGAGATACAGGTAAAATGTGATAAGTCTGTCTTAGGATTGTGCGACTATGTTCACTGCAAGAATTGAGCTCATTTCAGATTTTTTTTTTTTTTTTGCATGCTTATATCAAAGATTTATACAGTATTTAGTGAATGTGTCTGTATGAGTGTGTGTTTGCTTTCCTTCCTAAAACAGTCTCGAGTTCATCCTTAGGTCAGGAGGTGACTTGTGTCGGGTGTTAAAGAGGTGGTAAGCCCAGTGATGGCCACTGATAGTATCTGATGCCTTCTGCTGACCTTTCCTTCCATTTAGATCCCAGCTTACACACACTGCTGCCCTTATCTCCTCCTGCAGCTCATGCAAGAGCTCCAGACACACCATCTCGCCTGTGCTCTGTCCATCAGCACTGCCTCTACGAGCCATGTCTCACTCTCGTTCTATCTATCCTATCAGTGTAAGGGAAGGGAGAGTGGCAACACAGCAGACTGATAAATCACTCCATCACACAACTAGCTTTCTTTACATACCTTTAAAAAAAAAACAAGGTTTTCGATTAATTTTGAGGATAATGTAGACTTCTAACAAATTGCTGCAAGACGTGAAGAGGCTCATTGTAAACGTACAAAACAGTAGAGGTTTATATATATATATATATATATATATATATATATATATATATAT
>JAODLJ010000003.1:47430053-47442153 GCA_027576115.1 Cathorops melanopus
TATGCTGGAATGCAGTGTTTTCCTTTCTCCAAACATAACACTTCTCATTTAAACCAAAAAGTTCTATTTTGGTCTCAACATTTTTCCAATAGCCTTCTGCCTCGTCCACATGATCTTTCGCAAACTGCAGACGAGCAGCAACGTTCTTTTTGGAGAGCACTGGCTTTCTCCTTCCAACCCTGCCATACACACCATCGTTGTTCAGTGCTCTCCTGATGGTGGACTCATGAACATGAACATTAGCCAGTTATGAGAGAGGCCTTCAGTTGCTTAGAAGTTACCCTGGGGTCCTTTGTGACCTCGCTGATGATTACACGCCTTTGTTGTTGGGCACTCACTCACAATTTCCTCCACTTGTACACAATCTGTCTGACTCTGGATTGGTAGAACCCAAACTCTTTAGAGATGGTTTTGTAACCTTTTCCAGCCTCATGAGCATAGATCCCTGTTCTTTAATGGTCATCCCATTGATTGAAAAGACCTGACTTGAATTTCACTGCTCATCCTAGAGGTTCACATACTTTTGCCACTCACAGATAATATTTTTTTGTCTCAATTGTTTAACTGGGTTCTTTTTATGTACTGTACTGTACTTTTAGGACTTGTGTGAAAATCTGATTTTTCATATTTATGCAGAAAATTCTAAAGGGTTCACAAACTTTCAAGCACCACTATATATATTAAAATGAGAATCCAATGGCTGGGTTTAATCCTGAGGGATGTTTGAACTGTTTACATATTGGTTAAGAGGCAGTGATGGCCTGTCCAGGAGGATTAAGCGCGTGCTGTGGAGTCGCCATAGCCGCGTGCCTGGTGGAAATGAGAGATCCTGATGCAGTTTCCTCCTCGCGCGCGCCTCAACTTCTTTTGGGAACTGAGGGACTATTTGGAAGAAATTTTCACAAATAAATCCTTTCGTTCGGTAAAACAAAACAAGCACGTTGCTGAAATGTGTGCTTACGGGTTAAATGACAAACAATACCGGTTAATGAAAAACAGTTTGGTTAATTATGTCTTATTCATACTTTGAGGCGGAAGGATTTGAGGGGCGCAATGCGGCCGAAGCTTCCGCCCAGTTTTCCGATGCGCGTCGGCCGAGTTGAAAATGGAGTTCCTGCAGAGAAAGCAGATCCTCTGAACTTCCACACCACTCTTCGTTGGTCCGTGTATTGTTTCGGGTGTATTTTGGAATAGTTTATGTATTAACCTTTGCGTCGGGTTGTTTCTCAGGTCTGTCTATGCTGGTGCACAGTGAGGCGCTTTCTGTTTTCCCAGAAAGTTGCTGAGAGGGAGTAGCTCGGTTGCTAACTGCCCAGTCAGAAAATCCAACCGAAATCGAGCGCGGTTTTGTGCACTTATTCGGTTGAGACACTTGTGGAATTTTGTGACTGATTTACAGAAGACAAAGTTGAGGATGATCATACGGTTGCAGATGGATTTTATTCCCTGGGAAGCTCCGAGTCAGCGGCCGAGGCTCCTGTCCTCCTCCTCCTCCTCCTTCTTCTCCTTCTGAATTGGTTTGTCGGAGCCGCCGAGCTCAGCAATGCACCGCTTCAGTCGCATCAAACTGCCGCTGTTTTGTGAATAACTGCGTTTCGATGCGAACCAAAATGGTGATTTTTGCGATTTGTTTCCCCGCCTTGACTGCCGCGTCGATGCTGTTTGCAGAATTTGGATCCCCGTGAGGAAAAAAATGAGCGAAGAACCGGCAAATCCAAATAACGAGTGAGTTATCCTTCAACCTATTTATTCACTAAAAACCCACAGCGTCCTGGATTTTCCCTCAGTTTTTATGAACACTGACCTGAGGCGTGTTTAATTCACAATCCTGTACATAATCCTTTATCAGATTATATGCACTGAAACTCACATTTTGTTTGTTTGTTTGTTTGTGTTTGGAAGGCCTGCTTCATTTCTTCACAGCATCTCATTGCTTTTTAATTGTTTACATTACTGTCTTTGAGCTCAGTACAGAATAACATATCATACATTATACATCATACACATTTTCTTAAATAAAATGTCTGTCTAACTCTTATCCGTGCCAGTTTAATGGTTTGTGATAGATAGATATATATATATATATATATATATATATATATTACAAGGCAACTCGGGGGAATGTAAACATGATCCGACCGATTAAAGAAGACGTCTTTTCACAGAGCCCTGGCTGTTTTGTCAGTATTGTAACGCGTATTTTTTTAATTTTATACAACACTAGACAGTCTGGTAGGTCTAAAATGCATCCTTGTATAGCTATCCAGACTTAAAAAGAAGTGGTTTGTAGAATGTGAGGTATTTTAATCCAGTGTGCGGGATGATTACCGCAGTGTCGCGCGCAGACAGGACAGACTGTGGACGCCATATTTTTCTCAATCACACTCATTTGCATATCGCAGTCCTCATTCATAAAAAACGCCAAAATGACAGTTTTTAATCCTCAAACCGGTCTTTATTCAAACCGTAAACGGTTGGGTTTGGGATCTGGTGTAAATTGAGACGGTATTTGATGAGTATTTGTGCTTTTTTTCTACGTATAAGCCGTGTTTTTTGTGTTTTTCTTTTTTTTTTTTAATGGGCTGATCGGTTGTTGACAGTCAGTGAGGAAAAGCTGGTCGGGAGGCGCTGCGGTCACGTGACCGCCTCCATTCATAAACTACCTGGCTGCTCATTCACACTCTGCTCTACTGTAAAGACCGGAGGCTCACACAAAGATCACAGCTAGCATGCTGCTGAGCTGATTATTTCCCTTGGCACATCTCGTACATTTCTAATGACCTTTGCTGTTCAGTTCAAGTTCTGATGGTCGGCACGACACCCATGCACATGGCAGATTTGTCCTCCTCTGTGCCTCATGTCAGTGGAGCGCCCATGTTCTCTCGCCATTTTTCTTCATGTATCAGATCCATGTTTCACACTGTGTCCTTGAAAAACTGCTCATGTCCTGCCACATATATATATAAATAAATATTAAAATGCCTTTTTTTTCCCTTTTTCCCCTTTACACTTGAACGCACAAGTCATCCTGTGATAGTGATTAAATCTATCAGTCACTCTTTGTTTTGTACAGTTTTCTGGAGTATTTTTATTTTCATCCCTGGTTGAGGCTTTTTTTTTTTTTTTGCGCAATGCTGAGGATCAGCAGATGCTGCTCGTGTGGTCAGGAAAAAGACGACACGATGTGATAATTTTAGCAAAAATGTCCTCTTTTTCTTCTAAACAAGACGATTCTTTTCCAATTTCAGTGCTGGTGACCAAATGGAAGCGGATACATCTGTGCGCTTTGCATGTGTAAGGACATGTCTCATCTGTGACGCAGTGTTAATTTCCACTCCGTACATATGCAATCTAGCTTCCCAAACCTTAACATCCTGCAATTTTGTCTTTATTACAGTGCAGTTTTGTCTGTGCATCGTCTTTTGGGGTGTGTTACTGAAGTCAGCTGTGTAATAAGCTGTTTAGTAAGAGTAATAATAATCTGCACTGATCGTGATTTTTTTTTTTTTTTTTTGGAATCATGTTTTATTTTGAGATTCGGATGTTGGCGAATAGATTAGAGGCGCATATGTAGGGTGTTTTAGATTTGCCTCGTGTTTGTGTATGAGATGCATGGAGACCAAAGACGTTTCATGAGCTCTACTGACACAGGAGGCTAATCTAAACTGTAGGCCAAAGGCTACAAAATAACAGGAAATGGATTGGTAACATGATAAAGTGTAATTTTTATTACTCCTGTCACTGTTTTGAAAGTATTCTACAGGCCACATATCAACCATGATCATCAAGAAATGAAAGTGTCGTCCGGTGGACTCTTATTGGTTTTCCAAATCACATTTTTTAAAAATTATTATTTTCAGGTTTATTGAATAAATCGTACACTTCACATTCTCATGACTTAAAATTATAATAACTTAATCCAGTGTGGTGTTTGTTTGTGTGCCATACATAGTGGTTAGCACTGTCTCCTCACAGCAAGAAGGTTCTGGGTTTGAGCCCAGTGGCCGACGGGGGCCTTTCTGTGAGGAGTTTGCATGTTCTCCCCGTGTCTGTGTGGGTTTCCTCTGGGTGCTCTGGTTTCTCCCTCACAGTTAGGTTAACATGGGGCAGCTTTGGGCTGAAGTGCCCTTGAGTAAGGTAACCTAGCCCGTAACTGCTCCCTGGGCACTGTAGTATGGTTGCCCACTGCTGTGTGTGTGTTCACTGCTTCAGATGGGTTAAATGCAGCCGAAGAATTTCACTTTGCTTGAGTGTGCATGTGACAAATAAAGGCTTCTTCTAAAGTGTTTGTACAATAATTCATCATGATACCCGCATGGAGGACCAGGATAAACATGCTGTTTATTCACTTCGCCGCTGTTTCCCGTCACGTTTAAGTGCACAGTGTTGTAAATACATTTGACCCAAATTTGACTGTGCCCATCTTTCCTGTTCCATTGACATTGTTGTACATGCTGGCATTTGTTTTCTTGATAAATCCCATAAGTGCTGGTGTACTACTTGTGTGGTGTGGATTGAATGGAAAATCGGTTGCGCTACACAGGCGTGTCATGTACTTGATGAATCTGTTGTGAGTTCTCGGTCAGACTTACCTTTTTCGCCGAACATGTCCTGGCAGCTTCATTTTATGAGTTGAGTAGTTCTTACTGAGTGACTGAGTATCTAATTCATATAGGGTGTAGCTCAGCCCAAAATAAAGGTAACATCAACGAGTTTCTTTGATGGGATTGTTAGAGACTTTCTAAGTTAATCGGGAAAAAAAAAAATGGAGCTGTCGCATTTGCGTTTATAGCTCTGAATGGACCGGTGCTGCAGAAGTTAGCACTTGGAATACTAGTAGTAGAGACAGTGGTGAAGTTACAACTCTGGTGGTAATAAATGGTGTTGCAACATAAAATATAGCCGCTTATAGCCCCATGAGTAAACCAAATAGTTATTAAATATTTCTGTCAAGAGCAGCAGTTGAACTTTGTTTGTTTGGTGATATTTGCACGCGTCTATCTAGTCTAAAGAAGAGTATGTGGTGTTATAATACTAATGGTGAGTCTAAACTCCATTTTAGCCATCGCAAGAAAAATGGTCCATGGCATGTTTAGACTGAACTAGCTCAGCAGATGGTTTCTTTTATATTTCTATTTTTAGTTATATTTATATCTATCTATCTATGCAGTTGTATAGAAACCTTCCACTTCTATGACGCACAAACGCATGAAACTTCCTGTTTACAACTTTTACATGTGATTAGCATCCTTGACTGATCAAGTTTAGATACTTGCTACTAAGCCTGAGCGTTCTCTCAAGATGTACTGCTATTTTTGCTCTTTCATACAAATTTGCATGCAAATCCTGTGAAAATGGGCTCTATCGGGCCTCGTCTGAAGATCAGTCAAATTAAACACATGAAAATGGTTAGGTTTTGTTCATGGGCACAGGTATCATTATTCCCTCTGCATTCTTTTTGGAAGGTGCTTTTTATGGTGCATTACTTTTTCCAAATTTGAAGGTCGCATACATATTCATTTTGGCGAAAAAACCCCCACTATTATTCTGTTGATTGCACAAGATCTACAAGAAGGTTTTAAAAACACTGAACCCAAACCTGTTTCCTGATCCAGTCTGCATAATTATTTGGTTGTGTGCGCGTGGGGGTGTGTTGGTATGATTCAAAAGATTGGACACACCTTCTAATTCAAAGTTTTTTCTTTATTTTTATTAATTAAGACACTTCCTGTCTGAAAGTAAGAATGGATGTTGTTTTTCTTTACTTAGTTGAGCGGTTCTTGATATAATATGGATTACTGCAGTTGTGGAATAGGGCTATTTACTGTATTTCTTTTTATTATTATTTACTGGTTGATCTCAAATGCATTTAAGAAGGCAATAAAACTAATTAACTTTTGACGAGGCACACCCGTTAATTGAAAAGCATTCCAGGTGACTACCTCATGAAGCTGGTTAAGATAATGCCAATAGTGTGTAAAGCATCAAGGTAAACACTGGCTGCCTTTTTAAATTTACAGCACCATACAACAATATTATAAACCAAGGTGCGTCAGTTGTGGTGTGTGTGACCAGTTCAACATGCATCTCGTTTCTTGTCCCAACATTTTTGTATGCTTTTTATATACCAAAATTTTGTTGGATCAAAATTACAAAGGTTTTTCTTCTAGATCCCTTCATTGGACACCTTTTGAAAGTTTTGAAAACTGCAAATATGTTTATGACCTAAATAAATGGAGTCTGTAAGCTGGATAATGACCGACATAAATTACATGTTGTCTGTTTGTGGTCAGGCTTAAAACAGCCTTTCATTCATATTACTGATGAGTGATGGAAACTTTTTTTTTTTTTTAAACATGTTCATAGCATTAATACAGGCTTTGGTTATTTGGTTTTGGATGGGCTGAAAAATGAATTTGGTGTAAAAACAATATTGATGTACAGTAGTGTGACAACCTGCTAAGCAAAAACAAGGATCCATTCCTACCTTGTCCCTGCAGATCAGATATACCACGTGATTGTGCCTGAGCTCTGTTTAACAGATGTTCCACGAAATCGAGTCATACATGAGCTGATAGCCGATGAGGCGCATAGCACCAAGTTGGCTGTAAGCCATGTACAATGAGGTTGAGTGGAATAACTGTTTTATTCGATCCACATTCACTGGATTTTGAGAAACTGAGCATTTTTATTTTTTGTAAATTAAAAAAAAAAAAACTTTTATACAAAACGTCTGACAAAATAATTTCCGCTTAGGTGGACTTCTTAAAAACCTATCACTAGCTGTACGAATTTACTTTAGTGGGGTGTTTTTTTTTTTTTCCCCCCCCTTCTCCTGTAGAAAGTGCTATCTTACTGTCGTGCCGAGGTATAGAATAGTTTGACATTTGTTTAATTCTTCCTTGGACTTCTCAGTTATGTAATTTTCAAATTTCTTTGAGCTTTTGAACCAGTCTTAAAATTCAACACATTTTACTGCTTAAATACGAAGAATGTAAACAAACAAATACTTTATTTCCATATTTTGTTGCTTGCTTTTTGGTATTTTTTTGCGGTTTTGTTTTCGAATAGAGTTTTTATTTCATCCTTGGTTGGTTCAGTGTAACACTCCTCCATTTTGTTTTTCTCTACTCATGGTATATGAGCTGATATCCTAGTAGTAGAGTAGCCAATCAGAGCGTGCGATTGCTCATATCCAGGGAATGTGGATATAATAAAGATATTTATATTCCCTCATTTTGTAACTTAATGAAGCGTAATGTAGTGTTCAGGGTAAAAAAGAAATTTGATTAGTATTAAGTTCTTATATTTTTGAAGGTGCCTTTTTCCTCAGAGTCTTATGTATATGACTTGTGTGTAACGAGTTGGCCAAAGTACGTAAGGCTAATTATTTATGCCGTGCTATTAACTATTTAAAACCTCACCGTGTCAGTTTTGTGTTGGGATGAAAATTCTGAAACGGTGCCAGAAATCTACGAAAGAACCAACAGTGAAAGTGTACAATGTGACCGGTTTTTCGTTCAGTTGTTCAGCTTCTGTCACTTTGCTCTTAATTCTGTCGTTTCAGCTAGGTTTTGTTTAGCTCCGTGACATTCTCATCCTGATCTAGACGAGACAGCGAGGCATGTGTCTGCACACGAGTCTTTCCTGAGGGCACATTTCACAGCTCACTTTTCATGATGCCATGGTTTAAATTGGTAACTTGTGTCCTTCCTATGATGGAGGTTTTGACAGTTGTGTGGCCTGATTAAAATGAAAGAGAGCAGTTTTTTACTTGGGTCTCCTGCCATTTGATGGCTTGAGTAGTTGTGTTCTAGTGAAACGTAAACTGAACAGTGGAATTGGTGGAAGAAGTGCTGTTTATAAGAAATCCCATGAGAGAAGGCTTGATTTTTGGACTGATGTACTTGCATGATGTCTGTGTAGGAAGTGAATGATTTGCAGCATTTTCCTTGAAGCTTGATAATGCTGCGTGACTGCTGGATCCTCATATTAAAGCAACATCAACTTTCAAGGTTCGTAAGGAATAAAAGCTGGTGCGTTTGTTCGTTTTATTCCTGAAAAATGTATTGTTGGATTTTGTTGCCTCCATGGTCAAACTCGAATACTGAGTAAGACCTGAACCAGTTCCCTCATGTTGCTCTCATTTCCTTTTTGTATTTAAGGAACAGAGCAAGCAAAGAGCATGAATGTCACATGCCTATAATATCATTTTGTAAAATGACGTGGCTTGGTTCTGATTTGATTTAGTCATACGCAGTTCCCCCCCCCCCTTTTTTTATGAAAGGGATAAACAACTGATTGCACTTTTGTATTTACTTACAGACAAGAAATCCTGTTTTGTTGTCTCTCATAGTGGCTTCCAGCTTTCTGAACTGTGTGTAGATTCCTTGAGGTGTGTATGTGTGTTGTGCCTGATTAGGCTGCAGCTGTGCTAAGCCTGTGTTCTTGTCTAGGAGGCCACAGGCATAACGGGCTCCAGATGTAAATCTAAAGCCTTGTGCTGTTCATCAGCTCCCCAAACTCTTTGAAAATAAGGAGGGTGAATCTGTGTGCCTGCGCGAGGATGTTTGTGTCCATGTACATACTTGGCGTATTCTATCAAACAACTGTAACAGGAGTTGTTACACATTTTACCCTTACACTCCATAATAATGTGTGTATTTTATTATAGAACAAATAAAATCACGATGTTTTCAGTGGATGTTCAAAGAAGCTCAGTGGGAAATGCACAAATACAGCTGTCCTGTAATTAATCATCCCGCGTATCATTAGCATCATCGTTCATTTTAGACTCCTAAAAACTGTAGCTTTTATGTTGTGAGATCAGTGCCAGTGATGCTTGCTGCCAGTCTGGCCTGGAAAAGTGTATTACAGAGTGTTGCGTATTACAGTGTTAGTCTTGCGTTTGTTAGAAGATTGTGAATTGTGCATCACTGCCAAGTTGTTTCATGAGCATGAGCATTTAATTAGTCCAAGTCTTTCAGAAGCCGAACATATAATTAATCAACCGAGGGTATGCTCTTTACCCAAGGCACTCCTGGTATGCAGTCGGATGGACCAAATCTGCCTGCCGAGTGAATATTGTACCGATTAGGGATGTAACTGGATATGAATATATTATTTTGAACGAAGAGATAATGTGATCTGAACGGATACGAATAGGAGGGGGACAGTTTAAAAAATCCAGAAACTTCACAGGGTATCTCATTGAGACTACAGATGTGCGTAAAGAGTGTGATCCTGTAGGAAGCTGCAAAAAACAAAAGCTCATGCAAGTGGGAGCGAGCGATCAGATACGAAAGCCCACTGCACTATGGGTTTACACTGTTTGTTCATTCATCCTTAGTAACTGCCTGGTCAGGGTAGCAGTGGTTTAAATTAGGCTACTATATTTATTTTTCTTTATTTTGATAAAGAGAGCCAACTCGGTTTGTTAGAAAATATATCAAAAGCAGGTTCAAACCAAAATAAAACTGGGTTTTTTTTTTTTAAAGGTTTTGCACATCTCTACTTGAGACTGATTATGAACTCAACTGAAGGTAAATAAACCGTCAGAGTCCGAGTTCACGGATCATGCTGATGGTACTGGCATTTCTAACCTCTGTGGTATCTTCTAGTGTTTCCATGGGGCATAGTGGTGGTATTCGTTAAAAAAAAAAAGCTTCTGGTTTAGCCTATGTCCACTTTGAGTTTAAATCTAAACATGGATATTTGAGTACCAAACAGATAGTGGAATTTATTGCACCTCTATTACATATATCAACTCTGGTTTGTGGGTTTGGAAGATTGAACTGGTTCATTCACAGTAGAGTTAATATAAGCATGTGATGATGATACAAGAGCTTAATAAGTATTGACATTAGTAACAGGAAAAATGCAATAGGAAAAGTTTGGAGTTTGCTGAGTCATGCTAATTAAATCCACAAACTGAGTAAGAGAGATTTTAAGGAGAGTTTCGTCGTGTGTGTGTGTGAGAGAGAGATGGTGGAAGAACCCGGTTCGTCATTGTTCGCAACGCGTTTTGTGCATTTACTCCGTCGATTAGAGCTGCATCCCCAGAGAGCACTTTAACATCAAAGCTCGTAGCCACGCTGCTGCAGTCCAAACTTGCGGTTCGGCTTTTTCTGTAAACGTAGTGCAAGGTTTTAATTTTCCGAATGTTTGCGGTTTAAATTAAGATAATCTCAATATGTGGCTTGATTGATGCTGAGAAGAGGTTTCTGCTTTCGATACACAAACCCTGGGACTTGATTTATTGAGAGACCACAGCATTTGAGCACTAAAGCATTGTTGTTGGGATTGTGTTCCCAAAATATGGGCGAGTATCAGAGTGCGGCAGAAAATCGATGGCGCCAAATCTGGCGGACCCCTTGGGTATACTGTCCTTTTGGCCGTTGTTTTGCTGTTTCGTTATAGCTTCGTATGGAAAGCCTTGTTGTAAATCATGTGGCTGTCTTAAACTTTTATTTCAGCTTTTTTTTTTTTAATGCATTTTAGCTGCATCATAGGCCTAATTTAGCTAGTTATCCAACATTTTAGTAAGGTGTAGATTGCCAAGATGAATAATGTATTTTATCAGACATTTAATACTGATTTAATACAGATGTGGCTAATGGTCTTAAGAGTTTCTGTAGTGGTGTCCCCCCCCCCATTTATTTCTAGTGCCATAAGAGAATTAAGCAAATGATCTTTTACTTCAGGAGCACTATTGAAGAAGAAAATGATTTTCTTGGATGACTTATGGTCTTGTTACTGATAACCAGGAAATATGTTGGCTTTTTCCATAAAAAGAGAGATTGACACGGACAACAAAATGTTCAGGATTGGTGCCAGCTAGCAAACCAGCCCACTTTTTCACCATTTTTGAGTGGAACCGTCGTAATCCAACATGCATCATGAATGGAGGGTGGTGCACAATAGAAGTAGTACAAAGACAGTGGTGCACATTGATTATGTGCAAGCATTTGTTTTGTTTGTGCAGATATTTGTTTTCATTCCATTTTTTTTCTCTGAAGGTGTTGCATACTCTGGATGTATCCTTTTCCACTGCTATGCTCTACTTCCTCTCCAAAATAATGACACACCCATTGATGTCTTCACGATTCGCACTGGGAAAACCATTATATTTTGGTTCTAGCTGGGAACCAACTTTTCAGGTTCTGAATCATCAATTTATTTTTGGAAGAATTGCTCCAAATGATTTAAAATGTAAGGTGTGAACCAGAACGCCACCCGTTCCCTGTTGGTGGAAAAGGGGTACAAGATTCTTTTATTATTTGTGTACATTAAACCATATTTGTACAGTAAATATTGGCCAAGCTTAAAACTGCAATGCTCAAAAACTGCTAGTAAGGTTTAAAAAAAAAAAGTTGCTTATTCTTGTCGTTTAATTATCAAGTTATTTTTAGCTTACTAGAAGTAAAATAAGATGCAGCTATGACATGTTGTTTCAAACTAAAGGTAATTGCATCGGTTCAGGTATGTTTAACATACAGCGCATGCAATTATTACAACTTTATTATTTTAGTTAAGTTATTGTGAATTACTGACTGTGTTAACATGATTGCTGGAGTGTAAGTCAGGGTCTACAGAAGCAATATGATCATGATGGATGCTTAAAAGAAGTACACTGGATAGGAGCTCATGACTTGCACCTTGTTTATGCTTCTGCGTCAGTGCATTTGTGAACACATGAGGGCGATATGCACAGGTGGTTGCATTCATATGTACACATAACGTGAATATGTCCACTCGGGAGAATGAATGTCGAAGCAGTGGCAGGGCTCGACATTAATGGTAGTCCGACTGTACGGGACAATCAAATGTTTGGTCCAGACAAGCAGATGCTAATTTGGCTTGTTCAACAGGATAAGTTGAATATTTGTTGAAAATCACTGTTTTTATAGTCATGATTCAAGAGTTGGACGGCACAGTGGTGGTGTAGTGGTTAGCGCTGTCGCCTCACAGCAAGAAAGTCCGGGTTCAAGCCCCGTGGCCGGCGAGGGCCTTTCTGTGCGGAATTTGCATGTTCTCCCCGTGTCCGTGTGGGTTTCCTCCGGGTGCTCCGGTTTCCCCCACAGTCCAAAGACATGCAGGT
>JAODLJ010000003.1:47702296-47712729 GCA_027576115.1 Cathorops melanopus
TCTGTGACAGCTCAGGGCGCAGGAGAAGTGCGCCCCAACATGCTCCTATCTCTTGTATTGAAGAGGAGCTACTGCGCGTGTACAACTTTAAACGAGAGTCTACGGGCAAAGGTTTTTGCGCCCCGGGGCGGAAATACGTCATCAATCAGACAACGTCCACAACTTTACTCATCATTAATAACCATAAAATATTTATCTTGTACATCTAAAAAATATATACATATATTTCGAAACATTTTTGTTTCATCATTTCATTTTTATTTACTTTTTTTAAAATGTCTTATTCAAGGTAATGTGTAGTGAGTGGTGGGGCGGCACCCTAGCACCTTCTATTGGCCGGCCGCCACTGGAGACAGGTACAAAAGAAGGGACAGATAAGTTCAGGAACTCACACAGCTTGGAACAAAACGTCTCAGGGAGGGAAAAGGCACGTTTAGAGTTGGATGTCCCCTTTACGCTGTCTCTGAGTGAGCGGACACTCTTCTGTTGATTCCGTGCAAAACGAGCTCGTCTGATCTTCCACATAGCTGCATCGCTTAGATTGGCTGTATTAGTCCGCACTGCAGTGATGGCTTAGATTATGAACGAGGAAAACAGGCAGTTACTAAAACACCACAGTACGACAATTCTAACTGCATTAGAAAATGCATGTGTGTTAATTAGACAGGACACGGGTATCAAACAGCTTGCAAGACTAAATATGTGTCTATGCAACAAGCAAATATCATGAAGCTGTGATTATTTAGTAAGTAGATAGATGGATGGATGGATGGATGGATGGATGGATGGATGCATGCTTACTGGTAGGGAAAGGAAATTCCTTGTTGCAGTCTAGGTGTAGCTGAGCCTCAAGGGACAGTGTTTCAAAACGATTAACAAAGAATTCCCAGCTCAGTGCAGGGATATCCTGCTTTAGAGAGTGTAGCAAAAGCAGTTTGCTCAGGATTATGGGACGGTCTCTCAAAACCGTGTCAAACTGGAAGTCCAAGCACAGACACAGGGCCTGATGGGAATTAAACATACACTCAAAAACAATATCACAGAGCATAGCATATTATAGATAATATTTAACATGACTTCATGTTTGCTATCACTCCATTCACTATTTCAGTAATGGTGATAGTTATATGGCTTCAGGTAGATCATTATTAGTGTGTGTGTGTGTGTGTGTGTGTACGTACCTGCAGTGATGGCCGTTTAATGGTGTCTAGCAGTAGTCTGGCTCTGGTGGCCACAGCAGGGTTCACATCCTCAATACTTGCCAGAAAGCAGCAGAAAGCATGAGCCAGTGAGTACTTCAGCAGGTGGCTCTTAGTTACCGAGCCAATGTCCAGAAAGCGACACAGCACTGCCACTCGCTCCACTGTAAACACATACACATACAGTTCAGTTTCCAGTTTAATAAAAAGTCCTTTCCTGTAATTATTCTAACATATCACCGTATAGTAGAATGCTAACATGTTGTTGAGGCTACAGCTACGAGGATAAAGAAAAACCCCAGTTATTAATTCAATACATGAAATACATGTGATCTAATGCATCAATAGATGGCGCACTATAGTCAGCCATATGTGACTGGCTTCTGAAGCCAGTCACCAGAGGACATTCCTTTCCAGTTCTTATTATAATGTGGAGTAGAATATACACTATATGCACTGAAAGATATTACAGCTTTTTTTTCTCAATCTAAGATTTTCATTTTTGGATATTCATCAATATTTACATCAGTAAAGTTGCTACTGTTTAAAGAATAAGCTGACCAAGCACTAATCTGCTATGCTTCAAGTTAATTCATCATTTAAGACAAGGAATATCTCTGGAAAAAAAAAAATATTGGACTTTAAAGGGAAGACACTATTAATGAATTAATAGTGACATATTTAGTCTTGGCCTCAATGGCATGCCATTGTTTTTAGTGCATTTACAGTTCAAAACATACAATTCATTGTGAAATACTGTGCTTACATCAATCTGTCAGACAGTGGTGCTTGACTACTGAGGTTTGAATACTGATGTACTGATATATGGTTTTGGTATTATCTCATCACTAGGAATGTGTAACCCAATTCTGAATACTGCCTGCATAAGAAAAGTATCTAATAGAATACCCTGCTTCCTATTCCTTCAAACTACAGAGTGCATTATGCGGGTCCTGTTGTCCCTAAGATATGGTTCTAACCAATCCAACCTAAACTAGTGAATAGGGTGTGGTATCAGACAAACAGGAGTCTTATTCACACCTGAGTAACATCCATCTATCCATTCTCCATAACCACTTATCCTGTGCAGTGTCACAGGCAAGCTGGAGCAGATCCCAGCTGACTACTGGCAAGAGGCAGGGTACACCCTGGACAAGTCACCGGGTCATCACAGTGCCGACACATAGAGACAAACAACCATTCACATCTACAGTCAATTTAGAGCCACCAATTAGCTTAACCTGCATGTCTTTGGGGGAAACCAGAGTACCCAGAGGAAACCCACATAGAAAGGCCCTCGTCAGCCACTGGAATCAAACCAGAACCTTCTTACTGTGAGGCAACAGTGCTAACCACTACACTACCGTGCCGTCCACCTGAGTCACATACAAGATTCAATTCATCAAGCAGTAATTAACTTTAATCAGTCCTTCACTTACTTTTCTCAGCTAGGATACCATGGGGCCCTCATCAACCAAACAAGAGAAAACAGTATGAGCATGTCCTGCAGAAATGTTACCTCCACATACAGTATGTATTAAAATGTCATCAAATATTTTTACAAGGCTTAATTTCTTCATGTAAAAATCAAAGCCTTTAGCATTGTAGTACTCTACATCAGCCTTTCTCAACCGGAGTGCCGCGGCACCCTGGGGTGCCGTCTGGCTTTGTTAGCAGTGCCACCAAAAAGATTATATATTCTAACATTGAAATAAATAAAATGAATTAAAATTCCAAAAAAACAATAGTTACACTAATGCAAATCATCGCCACCTCATGCATCATCAAAATTTGTCTCACGGCCCCCTTTCCCATGTCACAACGTCACTGCCGGGGCCAGCATATAGTCAGCGTATGGGGGTGCCTTGAGAATTTGCTTACTTCTGAAGGGTGCCGTGACTGAAAAAAGGTTGAGAAACGCTGCACTACATCTCTGATTGGCTTGAATGAAAAATTTGACTTATACAACCCCCGAAGATAAAAGTGAGGAGATTTCATATTGGTGTAGATTGTATACTCTGTTTCAACTTCATTAAATCTATCGAAAACATTTTCTCATTCTGTAATGATCAAGTCGAACATCCTCTCACTTCCCCTACAAGGTCACAGCTTCTCTCTGCAAATCATCATAAGAGGCCCCTTTAATCCCACAGTTCCTCAATGCTCTTGGAGACAGCCTGGTAACCATAGCAACCAATAGAGAATATGCTCACACAAACTCTCTCTCTCTCACACACACACACACACACACACACGCACGCACGCATGCACGTACGCATGCACACGCGCGCACACACACAGTCATAGATTAGTAAGATGAAGATCTGTGAGGCAGTGTGCAAAAAGGAACATCAAAACATGGTTTTATGAAAAAAGCACACCTATGTCTTGTATACTGACATATTGATCTCATTTTTTCATACTAGGATCAGTGCCACAATACCACAGTTTCAAGTCAGCCAACATGAAAAGAGCAAGACCAGACATGCAAATGCATCTGACCTGCTTCAAAGCGAATCTTCCAGTCCTTGTTGTTGAAACTGTTGTCCACCAATTTCCAGAAAATATCAGCACCAAGGGACAGCGAGAGAGCATGGAGCAGCTGAGGCACTGCTAGAGAGGCCAGCTGGCAGAACTCAGACTTCAGCATGGACCACAGGCTGGGCACCAGAGCAGATATTGCATCACACACATACACAATGACTGGAACACGTCTTTGTTTTCTATCATGGGCCATTTTCCTATTTTTCATCGTGCAGATTTATTGTTATAGTTGTTATATCAAACCATGTTCTTAGAAATAGGGTAAATATAATACCCATTACACACAAGGTAAAATATTGCTTAGGCTATTACTACCTGGGAATAAGCATCTTCTCTTGGATGTAGGACAGAAACTGAGGGTGGTCTTTGCGGGCGAGATACAGACACTCCCCATGCAGACACAGGATCCTTACACAGTTCAACATGTTGTAGAGGATGTCTGGCTCCTCAAACTTAGCCATCTCCTACAGTGGGAAAGCAATATTTATCTGAATTCAGAAAGTAAACAAAATGCCTCATGTGCAGTGTGTAATACAGCAGAATGTGATGTTTACCTGAAGTATGGTATAAATAAGCCTGAGAGAAGCTGGAAGCTGCTGATATGAGAATTTCCTTTCAGTATTATTCTTTAAAGCTGTGGTAAAGAGGAAAAAAATGAATACAACATAGAATCATAATGATCTTCTCAAAATGACTAAGAATCAAATGACATGAGTCTCAGGGTACACGGCAGGGTTGCTGTCTGTATAAAACATCATATCAGATGTGATCTAATATTGCTGACTGCTCCATTTTGTGTAATTTTTCTGATAGCCGTCATGTACACGTACGTTGATTATCAGCAGAATTGCTCTGGTTGTCAGGGTTGTCCTGGTTGGTCCCTTCTTCTGTGCCATTCTCTGGCTTAAGGCAAGGTTCAGATGTGGGAAAGACCAGACTTTCCTCAAGACTGTCTGTACTTTCCTGTTAGAAAAAGCACAAATTACTATTTTATTTACCACATATTACTATTTACTGCTTTCAGGCTTTTTATTTATGTGTGTCTGTGTAAGTGTGTATGTCTCTGAGTATGCTATCACACCACCAGGCGTATCTCCTCAGGAGGTGTGAGTCTCTGGAGGAGCTCACAGCCCAGTTGGTAGCAGAGGATGCTGGACTGGCACAGGCTGCACTCCATAGCCTTCTCGTCCTTCTGGCAGGTGTGTAAGCCACCCCAGGGAGCCTGGAACACACTGTTAATGATCCCTACAATGTCTCTTCCCAGGCTACCTTCCAGTCCCAGAGTCACTCCATCATCCTGAAGCTCCATCTGCACAAACGTGGAAACATTGAAATAATCTAGATTTCTTTAGAAAACAGACTTTGTGAAAAACAGTGATGTTTGTGGTCCTGTTATATTGATCACCTGTTTGAGAATGAGGTCAAACATGAGGATGAAGCAGCCCAGGTTCATATCATCATCATCACAGTCCAAGTCTAGAGCACAGTTACCGGTGGCATGGCCCAGGTTCTTAAAGGGGCTGCAGCGCAAGGGGCTACGGAATGGGCTTCGGAACGGACTGGGAAAAGGACTTAGGGTGTTGTTATGCCCCCTTCTACCAGGGTCTGACACCACACTCACCTACATACAGACAAGCACATCAAAATCACTGAAAAAAAAAAAAGAGTTTTCATGCATCTAAGCTGAGCTTTAAGTTGTCTTTCAAAATACACTAGTAAAATATTTTCTGAAAACACTATTTTCCCTTTTCCATCCAGTAATCCAGTGGTGTTTGGATGTATCACTTTTTTGCCAATAATCAAGCCTCTTTAAAGAGACTATATTTAGTCTTCGCCTTGTTGTCATGACAACCAGCCTCCCTTTAATACTGCACCCAATAATTGAGCAGGCTCTGCATATTGCACAAGAACCTGCACACTGCTAGTGTTGATTATTACCTCATGTATTATTTAGATTATACAGAAGCCAATCAAGTTGACAAATGTCAGTTATACCCTTCTGGCCCCAGTATTTCCTGTCAGATCTGTGCCGCGAGTCTTCCTTTGATTGGCTAGCTCCTTTACAGAGTTCACACCATCTGAGAACATGCCAATCAAGAGGTGCAGGGGCACAACAATGTCCAGCTCGGATAGCACCTGCACACATTGGGTCATAAAATATTTACTATAACAACATTATCTGAGGGACATAGTTCAAGCATCACAAATAAAGCATGCACAAATAGATTTGTATAAAAATTCCTGCAAGTGTTATGATGCAACACCTTTTAAAAGCTATGTCAATGAATGTCAGCGTAATGTTCTAGGTTTAGAGATGACATCATTGCAATTTCTGACACGGATGTCCGCAAATGTAGAAATGTTCATTCTTCTTAAATGAAATGACCATGAAGTTTCATGGATGTAAAGATAAGGCTCTTTGCTGACACCAATTAGGATGCACCAGGAACAGTCACTAGCTAAAAATGTGACATCAAAGACTCAAATCTGCGAGCTCTGGCTCACTGTGTTTGTCTCACGATACCACTGACCCAGATCCATACTCGGCATGTGCCATGCCTTTATATTTTTTTTCCCATAATCCTCCCAAAATAGACACATTGGCATGCAGAAACTTAGTTCTTAAAGTTGACAAGAAAAGAGAATCAAGGTCAAGGCATTGTTACTGTGCCTATCTCAGGGACTATGTATGATTGTTCTGGGTCTATGTAGTATTCTCACATACATGTATATACCGTATATACTATATACTCACATGTAGCCATAGTAAGGCTTGTTCTTGTACAGATGCAGGATATCCAGTAAATCTGCAACTTATGAAACCGAACATCTCCTCCATGGAGAACGGCAGTGGACATAATTCTATATCAAACATCTTGCTGTAGGAAGAAGGAGAGACAAAGAGGTGAGAGGGAACGATATGACCACACTTGCTTCACAATAAAAGCCAAAGCAATACAAGAAACATTTCGTCTTATTAGGTCAAATGAAGAGACTTAATTAATCCAGAACGTAAACTCATAGAGGATTTTTCATACAGGAGACAAACGAGGACAGGAGACTTAGCTAAAGGCACACAAACTGCTGTCTTCTCATTAATAGTGACCTCTATAAGGCTGTTCAGTACAGAAATAATTCCACACAGCCAAAGGGGGTTCCATGTTTGACCTTATTTGTGATGAAGATCATGGCACCTAGTTGGTGAGTGTGTTGCCATGGTTACCAAGACAAGCTAGGTGAGGGTACCTCTGGGGTTTCTTGAAGCCATGCATCACAACACCTGAGTTTTAATCACAATTGAAAATAGATGACTTTATACATATATAATCCAGAAATTTCCCCTTTTTATCATATATTCTATCCTATCAAGTGTTTTCAGATTGTTCCTGAGCCCACCACAGAAGTCACTCAGCTCCTAACAACCCTGAACAAGAGCTTCAGGCCTCTGGGTCCAAGTGTATTTGGAGCAAAAAGAAAGTGTAAAATACAGTGTGACTGACTTGTTTTTATGTCATTTAATTTATGCTGTTAAGGTTTTTTCAGCAAATATGGTTATTATTATTATTATTATTATTATTATTATTATTATTATCAAAAACAAAAATGTGCAGTGGTAGCTTTGTTGCTGAAATAGAGCCAAAACCATGAACCAGTGTTATTTTTACCAAATGTCAGAAAAGTTTAGCTGTCATCATCATCTCCTCCAGCACTGTTGCTAGGTCAGGGTCCATGTGGACCCTATTGAGCCACGTCATATTAATTGGAGCATAGTTTTACACCGGATGCTCTTCCTGCTGCAACCCTCCCAATTCTGGGCTTGGGAAACAACCATTCACACCTATGGACAATTTAGAGTAGCCAGTTAACCAACTGGCCAGTTCCACTGGACATTCATTTTGGATGGTGGGGGAAACCGGAGCACCCGGAGGAAACCCATGCAAAACATGCAAACTCCACACAGAAAGGCCCCCGTCGGCCACTGGGCTCAAACCCAGAACCATCTTGTTGTGAGGCGACAGTGCTAACCACTACACCACCATGCCGCCCCAGTAAAGGTTAACTGTAATTGCAAAAATATTATAATATCAAGTGTTCTATTATGAATAAACCAGAGAATCCATATTGGTAGTCATCGCTATACCTAAGGACTTCACGGAACTCCTTCAGTTGGTTGTCAGGCACTTCAGTTCGTATGGCCTCCAGCCATTCAGGCATAAAACATTCCCAAAGTGGCTGGCTGATCACGTTATAGGGGATTAAGCACAGGATACGGTTCAAGCCCTCCTTCAGCTGTGAAACCATACTGCATGATTTATCCCAGTAGCCGCCCACCTGTAAACACACACACACACACACACACACACACAGTCTGAAAGGAGCCTAAATCCATATAAGCAACTTAGAGAGGCAAATTTCAGAACCTCTTCTTACCCTGGCAAACTCCACTGGCTTGGGCAATAGGCACATAACCATGACATCGAAACGCACATCACAGACAGTCTTAAGCCACTTTGTTACAAACTGTGGCTTGAGCTTCTCCACTAGGCTGCCCACTTCATCATCCATCATGTAGGCAGTGGAATGGAACCACTGGAAGACCATGCTAACCAGACGGGCAATGCTCTCTGTGGGTGTGTTCTCACTGGGGGTGCACAGGCTCACCTGGAGCAGAGTTAAGGGAATGGAAGGATGGAGAGTTGGATGGAAATGGAAGTTAAAAGGATGAGCTTGTAATTTGTTAGTACAGCCGTAGTAGTGCACTAGCTGTATTAATATGGTATTTGTCACGTGACTGCTTTAGTAAAGGAAATAGTGATAATATGGTTGTGAAATGTACAAGTTTGGTATTTTGGTAATCAGTAGTTATTGCCTTAGTGAAGTAGTACTGTTCATGATGGTATTATTATACAACAAAAATAAGTTTTCAGTCTGACACCTATTTCAAATATATTATAATTTTTTCCACATAGAATATAACAGAAAAAAAAAAAACACAGATACGTACTCCTACACACACACACACATCAACGTGGATATACCCCTTACCAAGAGCCAGATGCCAAACTGACTGAGCAGCCTCTGATCATGCTGGTCATCTTCTTTGTTGTCAAATTCCAGGTTGTCCAGAGAATGGTGGGAGGTGGAGAGGCCCATCTGACGCCGACGGTTCATCTCAAACTCCCGCTGTTCTGCATGGATCTCTGCCTCTTTCAGCAGGCTAACACATTGTGAGACAAATGACAGACAAGACCTAATGATGCAGTGAAGGATACAACTAATAATACAGCAAAATGCTGTCAATATGTCTGTTTTCACTGTCCAATAATAAGAAATGCTCTACTTCAAAAACCAGGAGTATGAAGTCTCAGTGTTGTGCTTGAACTGATAAATAAATTGATAAACTGCAGAAATATTTTATAACTCTTTATATGCTACTGATCTGGCGAAGTACTATATATCAGAAATGAAAACTATCTGTGATTTATTCCATTATCCAGCAATAATGTAGCCAATATTAGAAATTCAGGACTGTGTAAATTTTTAAATAGAAGTACTTCAAACTGTAGTATTGCTGGATCACGTGAAAGTGTGTTATTGTGTAAGTCCTATATGCGTCATAGAGTTTCAGGCTCAGTGCTGGTCAGTGCAGGCAGTGTGGGTACCTGATGACAGACTCCACAGTACAGACGAGCTCCTCGGCTCCGCACTCACGCGTGTTGATGGGAGGGGGAGATGTCTGGTACAGATGAGTCTCTGCTGAAGCACCCACCTCACTGCTGTGATGGTTGACATGGCAACGCTTGCAGTAGCGCACAGGCCGGTTGCCATGCCGACCACAGCAGCCGGCCGAGAAGCAGGTGACAACAGCCCGTCTCACATGAGAGCTGCAGTTCTGTTGGACAGAAATAGGGAGTGAGAGAGAGAGAGTACTGTACGTAAATCAAAGGCAGGCAGAGACAGAGTGACAGAAGAAAGTGGCAAGAGGAAGAGAAATCAATAACATCCATCCATGTCACATAACAGAAACGCAGTTATTACAAGCCGTGCATATGCAGGAACCCAAGGAATATAGGGAGATGTATTCCCACAGTGTTTCATTTGGCTAAAAATAAAAAGCATGGTGAAGGACAGGATAGGTTTATTCTGATCATTCCCTAACAGGCACACGCCTGATATACAATGTTATTACGTTACATTAACATTAAGTATGATAAGTATTATTAGTATTAAGTATTATATTACTGATATTCTCGTTTACTGGTTCCATCTGTTACAGCAAAACAGCAATGGCAGTACAAATGGTAAAAGCAAGTGACTGCAGCAAACTGCTTTGCAGACACCCTTAATAATTAGGTTTTGGCACAACTGCTTGGAGATTGAATTGATTAACCATATGTGATATGTTCCTATTGTAAGGACACATGAAATCCTACTTCTCCGGGATAGGCAGAACTCAAATCCAGCATTATAGTATAGTAGTACCAGGGATGCCTATTAATTAAATTGTTTATGATTATTTGTACTGATATAAAGGCTATTTTTTTAATTAACCAAATGTACAATAGTAAATAATATCAATGATCAAAATAAAAAGTACAATCTAATGTATACAAAGCTATTGTTCATTTGGCCAATGCTCTTTCCCTAAAAAAAAAGGGGGGGGGGGGGGGGAAAAATTAGGGAAAGGCC
>JAODLJ010000003.1:47904084-47914829 GCA_027576115.1 Cathorops melanopus
ACTTTTAAGTTTGTGGCTGTAAGGTGGAAAAATGTGAAAAAGTTCAAGGGGTATGAATACTTTTGCAAGGCACTGTACCTCAGAGTATTGCACTGTATTGTATTGTATGTCCTCCAGATTAACTATTAGTGAAGCAGTTTAACTTAACAGTTATAATGGTTGGAGTTTCAATTTGGGTTTTCTTTCTTTCTATTTACTTTTCCAAGATATAAAGTTTTACTTTCAGGACAAAAACACAAAACATAATTGTTTTTTTGGAAAGGAAAACTAACCAAAAAAAAACCCACCTCAATGCTTGCAGGAAGTTTGAGGGGCGTGTGGCTGCACTGAATTCAGCTGCAAAGAAGCCCAGGTATGTGTAACACTTTCTAACAGCCTTTAGCAACGCTATTTCTAATATCTTTTTTTGCAAGTTTAGGATTTACTCTGTACATTTATTTTTCTTTAGGCTGAGCACCGTATCAGACACTCCAGTTGCTGTCGTAACCACCCGTTCAAGAGAGGTGTATTTTTGGGGAGGAGGGAAGTTCACCCCTCAGAAACTGGACGTGTTTAAGGGTGGCATTAGTGCTCAGCAAGTGTGTGCAGGGGAGACGCATTTCGCTGTGGTTACTGTGGAGAAAGAACTTTACACTTGGGCTGTAAGAATCTTATTTCAAACTTTCTGCACATCAGTATAATCTTTTGTCTTTAATAGTACACCTTACACATTCTCTTTCACTGGAAAAATTGTTTGACCTAACCTTGCAGTATAAAGCTGCATAATTTTTCTAGTTAGTAGACAGTGGAGAGGATCCTGAATTTGAGAATTGTTCTAACAATCCTGTAGATTTGTGTGTTCTGTTTGTTGACATGGTCAAGTAAATGTTCTTTTAAAAAAAAAAAAAAAAGTTGCCTCTTGCTTTGAGAGACAACTAAATTAATTTTTTTCCAATGGACAGTTTGATCTACGTTCCATTGTCAGTGCATTGTGCTGTACTTGACATCAATGCTTCAGTTGTGTTAACTAACAAGTATGATTATTTCCTCTTGTAGAGTGTGCAAGGTGGTGCTAAAATGGTAGGCCAGCTTGGGCATGGGGATCAGGCCTCATACCGACAACCTCGCAAGGTAGAACGTCTGCAAGGAAAAGCCATCAGACAGGTGTCTTGTGGGGCAGACTTTACTGCCTGTATAACTGGTAAGTCAAGTTTAAAAGCTTCTTGATTCTTTTCAAGCTGTATAAGGTTTAAGAAATTTAATCGTTTGATTACTTCAGTAGGTTTTATTGCTCTGTTAATCAAGCCGAATGCGTGGTCAGGTTTGTGACTGTATTTCTTTGATCTTTCCAACCAGATGAGGACCAAATGTACATGTTTGGCTCAGACTATTACGGCTGTATAGGTGTGGAGAACGAGATGGGTATGGAGGTTCTTGAGCCGGTTCTGCTGGAGTTCTTTCAGGAACGACCAGTGCGACAGGTGTCCTGTGGAGACAACCATGTGGTAGTGTTGACGCACGGTGGAAGCATCTATTCCTGGGGCTGCGGAGAACATGGTAAACACTGTATTTGTTCCGAATACCACCAAAGAGGATTGCAGTATTGAGTTTAAAGTAACATTTTATTAACAAGAGATTGTTCTGCGCAGGTAGACTTGGCCTGGACTGTGAGGACGACTTTGCCTCGCCTATGCTCGTAAGTATGTTTTGCGTTTCTGGTAAATGTTCACATTACATCCATATAATCTGTGTTGAACTGTTTGTTGTATACAGTTCAATGGTGCAGGTACGTACTGGTACATAAATTATGTGCACTACAGTTGTATTACTAATTATTTAATATTATTGTGATAGTTCTAATACAGTACGGAGCATAGTATTTATAACAGTAACATATGGAGTGCAGACTAGCTTCAGCTTGAGTTATTGATCGTGGTTTAATTGTGTGATACCGAAATTATTCCGTATTTTTAGGTTTGCATCATCTTCCTAAATGTGCTGTGTGCAAATCAGTGTTTTATTTTCTGTATTCTGCCTCCGTCATATGTGCACTATGCAGGTGGAAGTACCAAAGGGTGCCTGTATTGACTCAGTCTGTTGTGGCAACGATGGAACGTTTTTCCTTACAGAGTCTGGAAAAGTCTTGACCTGTGGAAACAACGAGTTTAACAAGCTAGGTCTTAATCAAGGCATTACTGGTATCAAGAACCACCCTGGGGAGGTATGGACCTCACGGAGGGTGCACACTATTGAAGCAATTTCTTGTCTGTCTTAGCTGTTTTGTTTTGTTGAACCTTCAGAATGTCTAAGAACATCTAAATTTCCAACAATTAGGGTTGTCAGGATATACCGTACACAACAACTCTGACTTTAGTAAAGCTGCTTGCCCGCTTTAAGATCCAAATCATTGCCCCTGGGAAGACCCATACAGCAGCCATCGATGGTAAACATTTATTGCTTCTTTTTTTTTTTTTTCCTCAATATGTCTCTTGGATTTACATTGGAAACAAAATTACATTACTAATCACTTTCTATACAGGACAACTTTTAGAATAACTATTGGACCCTGGATACCACATATTCAGTTTCGATTTTCTGGTCTATGTATATGCAGAACGGGGGCGTCTGATGACGTTTGGCTGTAATAAATATGGCCAGCTTGGTGTAAAGGACTTTAAGAAACATCAAGGGGTTCAGGTGCTTTTAGGACCCTTTGGGGGAAAAGTTGTCTCCAAAGTATCCTGCGGAGATGGCTTCACAATTGCTGCCACAGAGGGTGAGCAAAGAAAATATCACTGGAAAAAGGGATGTACAAGAAGTATACTGAAATTAAGTGAAGGTGCACGAAGTATTGACAGCTGCTTTTTTTTTTTTTCTCCCCCCCCCCCTTCAGATAATCAAATCTTTGCCTGGGGAAATGCAGGAAATGGACGTTTAGGCATGCCTGCTGATCGAGGATTTGGCTCTGAGGTTTGCCCTGCTCTTCCCCGCCCCATATTTGGTTCCCTACATCATGTACCTGACTTGTCGTGCAGGGGTTGGCACACAATCATTGTCGTGGGTAATTGGCTTACTTTCTCCCCCACCAAATTTGCTCTTAAAAAAAAAAAAAACTAAATTGGTTGATGGTAAAATATGATGAGTATGAACAACAAATAGGCTTCAGCGTTCGAACGTTAACAGCCTGATCCCATCCAATTTTTGTGTTTCTCACAGAAAAGCTGCTTAACTCCAAAACAATTCGTTCGAACAGTAGTGGATTGTCCATTGGAAGTGGTAAGAAAGTGTTTGGTATTTCTGTTCATATACTTGCACTTACTCTTATTGAGTGCTTAATTTATATTGTGTAAATCTGGAGTTTGAGGGAGCTTATTTTTGGAACATTGACCTGAATTAATTCATTCATTCTTTTGATTTTATTTCTGTATTATTGTTAGGGATAGGTCCGAGCCCTGGCTCCTCTATGGACTTGGATATCGAGTCTGGATCAGACTCTGAGCTGCGAGAGGGCATTATGGGAGGCACTGTGGAGGTTGACCTGGAGGAGAGAGGTCCTGAGACTCCGTCAGTTGTCTTAATGGAGAGCAAGACTAATGAGAGTTCTTGTCCATCTTGGCTCCGTAAAGTATGCACTACCAGTTACCTCAATAAAGAACAACTTCTCTAGAACAGGTAGCCTCCCGTAAGGTTCCTGGAATTCACTTCCAGTCTTCCCTGTTCAGGAGCTGCAGGATGCAGAATTCATTCCCATGCCTGATGGCTCTAGAGATTCCATGTCTAGCCCTCTGGCTACGCCCTTCACAGAACGTGCCACGCTCCCATATTCAGAGCTTCAAGAACTAAAGGCAGCTGCTGCAGCTGCTGCTAGTGGGAATGGCTTCATGGTAAAGGCTTTACAACCTTTTTGTTACACTTGGTGGTTTCTTGGGTTGTTTTAATGTTCATGTATTTTTTTATATATATATACGTATGTAAAATGTGTGTGTATGTTGTAAGCAAACAGTATGGGTAGACGATGAGAGCATAAATGGCTTGGACTCTGGAGCTTGGAAGAAAAGTAACCTGCCACAACAATGTGCACGACAGACCTGCTGCCAAGCGAGCAGTGAGCTTGCACAGGTAAGAGTTTCACTCAAACATGAGCATAAAAAGAGACAACTTTGTTTTTACTCTGTCTCTGCCGCTACGTAATGGAGACCATTTATATTTTCAGGTTGTCTGTCTGTCCAAGATTCTTGTTATTGTGATTATCTCAAGTACGAATGGTTGGTTGGTTGTAGGATTTATATCGAATTATCATAGAAACTAGGAGATCAACTGATTAGATTTTTGAATGCTTGCCATACAGGGATATTACTTACACGGTTGGCTTCAGGAACTAAAGGCCTATTTTTGCCTTGTGCCAATTTTTGCCATTATTCAATCCGTGCATGTGTCTGTCCAGAGATTTTTGCTAGTGTGATATCTTGGGGGGGGAGTGAGTGAATGTTTGAAGGATTTATATGGAGTGATCTTGAAAACCAGCAGATTACATGATTAGATTTCAGAATTGATCCGAACAGGGTCAAGGTCGAATGTCTGAAAGAGTTTTTCTTCAGTAGTTTCCTTCCTGTTTGGAATGTATTTTAAGGCTATTTCTGGGATAAAAATTGGTAACAAAAAGGACTAGATTTGAGGTGGAGGCATCCCCATCAACACCACTCATGTTGAATTGTTTGTTGTTTTTATTGAAAAAGGTCATATCAGAATAAATCCAAGAAAAGCAGCAGGAATTTGTGTAACGCCTTTAAGTAATTTCAGTTGTTTTCCACATTTATATGCTTTGGTTCACATTTAAGTGTTTTTCTTTTCTGTTGTAGCTCAAAGAAATGGTGAAAAAGCAAGACGCAACAATCCAGCAGTTAAAGAAACAGGTGTGTGTGTAGCTGTTTGTTTCTGTGTCTGCATGACAACCATTAGGCTGAATCACATCCTCTTGAAGTGTGTTCCATGCCTGGTTTATACTTCTGTCTGTGTATTTCCAAGCACTAGGACCTCATGCCCAGGCTGTCTCATACTGTAGGTGTCTGCTTTCATTTCGTGCATGTAATTTTAATATGTCCACTAGGTGGCAGGAAATAAACTGCAGAAAAATGGAGCAGCAGTAATGTACAGTAGTAATGCTGGGGATTGCTAGTTATTTGCTTGAGGGTGCTATTTGGGGTGTTTTTTTTAGCTTTTTCTCCGAAGAAAAAGATGAGTCAAAGAAGAGTGTGGGTATCGCACATCAAGAGACTATATAAGGATTTGGGGATGTGCCTGTTAGCCCATCTATGCACTGGAGATTAGGTCCATTAGGATTACAGTGGAATATTGTTTTAAACACCCATCTGTTTCTCGATTTTTCAGTATAATGACCAGCTCCAAGAGAATGAGAGACTGCGGAAAGTCATTAATGACCTCAAAGAAGGAGCTGATCATTGTGACGAAAGCAACCACCAAGGGTGTCTACCTGATGATGAGGAGTGAGCGACAGCTGGATGATTTTTTTTTTTAATTTATAACAGAGTACAGCTAAAGATTTTCTCTGAACAGAAACCTCAATGAGTAGCTGACTGGAGAAGCTGTTTTTAATTTAAAAAAAAAATAGTCAGTCATTTGGACCCGAGTCTTCCTGCTTTCACAGTGTGAGAGGAAGGACTGTGCATCACAAAATCTTTTGCCTCTTGGTAATAATCAAAGATTATTCTCCTCTTGTATCAGTACAAGGATATATTAGTTGGCCACAGCATTCCTGCTGCATCATGTCTGTGTTTTATGTGCATGCCAGGCACCAGTGTATACTTTTTTTTTTTTTTTTTTTTCCTTTTATTCTTGAACCACAATATGAATAATTTGGGTTCAGGACTACTCAAGACTTGACGGATCTTTTAATATATCTGTTTGGATTATGGAAGCTATTGCCGAAACAGCACCTAATGAGCTTTAAGCTATTCACGTGTGGTGCATTTATCTTCAGTATTGATTTCTACACCAAAATTGTCGTGTGGTTTTTGTCACAGGAGAAAAAGCATAGACGTTTCTTTCAGTTGTGGATTGTGGGGCCTTGCAAAAAAAAAAAAAAACAATATTTATGTCTCTTATCATACTTTTTATTTTGAATAGTAATTGATGCCTGCAACTGAGGAGACGACACTCCAAAATTTTAATGTTATGTGCAAATGTGTATATGAATGGTTTTCACATATCCAAGAATCTGTGATGATGAATGTACTACTGATTTTTCAGATTATGTATGCTTGTCTCCCTCTTGTGGTTGCAGTGTGTGTTTTGTATACTCCTGGATGTTTTCTAAATCTTGGGGTGCTTCTTACTTTAATTGTGCCTCCTTGTTGTCATTCTATTTTCCCTGGTTTCTTCTAAGGAGATGAGGAAGGGGGGGACAGCAAGAATCAAGGATGAACATATTTACGAGTTGAGAGATGCACATTTGCTGAAGCATCACATCATGTGTAACATCAATGAATTATGAGGGTATCATAAAGCTGCATATACACAGCCTAGAAGCCAGGTACATTTTACTTGCTTTTTATTCAGAGTTTTTAGTTGTACCTATAAGTTTTAGTGCTTCATGTTATTGTGTCATGTCTTGGACTTTGGTTTTATGGGAGAAGTGGAGCATTTAAGGGTGCAGTAGTTGATTCCCCCTTTTGCAAATAACCTTGACTATATATAGAACGTGATGATTTAAAAAAAAAAAAAAAATGTATTAAGGTGTGTCCTGAGCAAAAGTTTAAGTCACTGAGAGAGCCTGCCTGGAAAACTACCTTTCTGCTTGTGTTTGGATACACCTCCCGTTACCCACCGATCCTGGGTGCAGAGCTTTGTGAACATTTGTGGTCATCGTTCAAATCTCATTCACCCACCTAACCATTAGAAACCTAGTTTTAAATAAAAAATAATAATAAAATTAGTCTTATATTTAATTAACTTTTGAAAGATTCTATGTCGCATGGTAAAAAAAAAAAAGACTTCCATATAGTAAGTAATCTGTATTTCAGAAGCCTCTTATCTCCTTGACTTTCTTTTTAAAGAATTGATGTGTATGTGAAAGTGGCCGGATTTGATTTGATTTGATTTGATTTTTGGGTCACAGGCTGAAGAAAGGTAGGATTGAGGAGTCAGGAGGCTCAATTAAAGTTTTGGGGCATGCCTTTTCCCCCCCATCCTATTTTGTGTGGTTTGCTGCCACCTTGTTACTGTCTGAAGGAAGGCAGAAGCCAAAACCAGTTAGCTGACCTTTTTGTGTGGTGGGCTTTTTTTTTTTTTTTCATCAGTTTCTTTATATTTAGTTTAATTTTTTCTCTCCAGTCCACCTGTTCTATTGAAATATTTTTTGAGAATTAATGTTTGAGCTCTGCTCATTTTCATTGTGTGTGGGGGCGTGTAACTCTCTGTTACAACCAGGATATAAAAATTATCTTGAGATACATTATTCCTTTTTGTTTTGTTTTGGTACAACAAAGTCCTGTAGGCAACATTTTAATGAGATGGTTATCAAACTGTTCATGCGCATACCCAATTCTCTTTTTAAGGTACAGTGAAACCAAAGATATTTTTGTGTGTGTACAGTATGTAATTCTATTTTTGTATTTTTTTTTTTTTTTTTTGATGGTCATTTTATATCTGTGGAGTGATTAAAGTATATTTATAGGCTCCATTTGTTAATGATGGACAACAAGTTGCCCACATCTTCAGTGCAAATCCTAAGCTGTAGCTAATAATAATAATGCCGCCATTAAGTGCCTTGTTAACTTCTAGCAGGTTAATCCCGGCTTTCTTTATTCCTTCATTTTACTGAGCTTTTCATATTTTTCAGATACATACTGTATTGAATGCTTTTCTACATTGATAAGTTTGCTCCAAGGATTTTATGGCCAATGTCTACTGGATGTATTGAAGTGTTTTCTATATGTAAATGAACATACTTAAAAAGAGAGAATTGCATGCATTGTATTAATAAAAGCACTTGAGTTTTAATAACGTGTACCTAACCACTTTACATTGTAAATATGCTTGCTTTATAAAAGTACATGTTGAGTAATTAGCTCTTACCGTTACCCCAGACAATGACACAATTACTTCAGGCTTGCTTTGTGTTGACAGTTTTATTTTGTCTGCATTATTTTACAGTGTAATTTAGCTTTGTGGGCAGTGGCCATTCCTTATAAGTGTGGGGTTTTTTTTTTAAAAGGCAGAAAATATCACTATGCAATCCCTGTCATCATGTTTAACGGTGGTGCCTGGGAGGTGGAGGTTTGCTCTTAATGTTCTGGCACTTTGGAATGTGCCTCTTAGCTGGATCAGGGGCAAAACGTCTGCCACAGTGGGGACAGGTTACATAATCAGAATTCAGATCTGCGCTTGGCTGAAACCCTCCGGGTGCACGAGCCTGGCGTATGTTCTGAATGAAANNNNTGTGTTTCTGATGCCAATTATTCTTCTTGGGCTAGGGACACACACACACACACACACACACACAATGCATCACAGCATGTAAAAACTGGAATGGTTAATTAATTACAACGTGTAATCATAAATTGCTTTACTGTGTGGTCGACAGATGCTTTCAATTTGCATGCTAAGATCTTAGTCTTGCAACAATTAGTTTGCATATAGTGGCTGCTACTGTTAACATAATGTAACCTTACCTCTGGTGATCTACTTCGACCATTTGTCTTCAAAAACGCTTCTAGGGCAGTGCCTTCGACTCGGTGCTTTGAGGAGTCAAAGACTTGACGTTTCTTGGTTTGTGTTTTCTGACAAATGCTGAAATGCTTTTCCAGACGATCTTGTGTAAAATGTCTATTGCATATTTTACAAGGTCTAAGTTGGACATCAGTGCTTTCTGGCCTGACGTGCATTTGCTGGAACTTTCTATGGTTATGAGTGCTTGGATCAGCTTCATGGAGTGGCTTTTTGAGAAGCATCTGCTCTGTAGCCCTGTTACTGTACTGAGCCACTCTCTCTTGAGTTGCCAAATGGTCTTCTTTATATCCGTTTGTTTTGTCATGCTTGGAGACAGCTTTCCCTTGATGTGAATTTGAAGAAAAGTTCTCCATTAGGTCCCATTGCTGATCCTCGTTGCACATCTCTGTGTCTCTCTTGAGCTTTGCTTGTTCACGTCTTCTCTTTTCTCCATCATTAACTCTCATCGTTTCCTGCCAGTCTCTCTGGTCCTGTTCTCTCATCTCATTCCTTTTCCATTCCAGTGTTCTTTCTCTTCTTGTCTGGTCTTTTTCAGGTCTTGCCCTTTCCCTTGTATGCCTTGTCATTTCTTCAAAATGGTTCCATTCCTTTCCTAGAGTCCTTGTGGTTCTCTGACTATTTCTTTGCCTGCTCGCCCACTCTATTCCTTCTCTCCTTTTCTCTTTCTGGCCAGCGTTTGTCTCGTTCACATGATTCTCCTGTCTTTCTATACCATCTTTCCCTTTTACCCAGTTATTGAATCCCTCTTGTTGTCCTTCATGTCTTCTACTGCCTAAAGCCCTGTCTCTGGTGCTCTCCCGGTCCCAGTTTCCTTTCTCTGTATAATATAACCTGTTTTCTGCTTTCACGGTGTTCCTCTGCTCCTCACTTTTCACCTTGTCCTCAGATGCGGTTCTCAGTTGAACCTTCCTCATAGTTTCCACTACCTTTAGCAGCTTTTCTTGTAATAAAATTTCTTTTTTGTGTATTTCATTTGTCATCCAGATCTCGTTTTCATAAAGTCCACGTTGGCCCTTGTGTGAAATTTGGTACCCATTCAGTGATTTGCTACTGCTTTCTTGGGATGGGTCACTGGAGTCAGTATCAAAATGCTCCAATTTACTCCGAACATGCTTCCCCTGTCTCCTGTTACTGGGCTGTTTACCATTTACACAGTGCTCCTCAAGGCAATCCAGGCTCTTTTCATCTTTTTGTATAAAGTAATCACTGTCTGCTTGGCAGTTGCTTCGGTTAAATGCCATTCTGTGGTACCCAGGCTTGAGAGAAAAGATGGTGCCCCTTTCGGAACATGTTTTTCTCCCCAAGAAAACACTTTGCTTTTGCTCTGAATACGTTTTTCGCCTGAAAGTGGCCGAGTTGTGCCTCCTTTTGACAGGCTCTGCCAAGGTGAAAATGTCCTCCTGGCAGTCTTTCAGAGCTACTCCTTTTCTCTCCTTGTCATCCTGCAATCTAAAATGAGAAGGTGAAGTGTAGCTGAAGCCTTCTCTTCTCAGTGGTGGAAGATTTTCCAGTACAGCCCCATTCTTGAAAAACAAACAAAAACAGATCGGGTCAGCCAAGTATACCATTTGTAGCGGTGATTGGTGTACAGTCACAACAGTATTTCCCAGTAATGAGAGACAGAATAAAACCCAATTTGCCAAGCTCTATTAAAATTTATATAGCAATAACTGGTCTGTCACTTCATCTTGACTTTCCATTACCATGATGGTGCCATGGCCAGCTGCCTTTGTGTGTTGGTGCACATTGTTTTGTCTTGTTTGTAAACTCAGTTCACTGCTGTGATACTCAAATTTCTTTCACCAGAGAAGCACTCTGAAGGACATCATTGTACCTGTAGGGGTACAAGGGCTTGTCATTGGGGTAGTTCCCGCTAAAGTACTTATTTGTACCTATTATATATTACAAGTCCTAAAAGTAGATAAAGAGAACCCAGTTCATCAAATGAGACAAAAATATTATACTTGGTCATTTATTTATTGAGGAAAATGATCCAATATTACAGATCTGTGAGTGGC
>JAODLJ010000003.1:48617273-48630602 GCA_027576115.1 Cathorops melanopus
GAGAGTGAGTGAGAGAGAGACAGAGAGGGAGGGAGAGTGAGACAGAGGGAGAAAGAGGGAAAGTGAGGGGGAGAGAGAGAGGGAAAAAGAAGGAGAGAGGGAGAGAGAGAGGGAGAGCAAGGGAGAGAGACTGAGAGAGAGAGAGAGAGAGAGAGAGTGGTATTGATGTGTTTGTTTACTCAGCATTGCTGCTTTTATTGGTTACTGTGAAACTTTTCCAATCTGGAATCTGTGACAGCTAGAGTTCAAAGCCCCGACCACAGCTCACACCGCACCATGCCAGGTAAAAAATAAACGAGACCGTCAGTGACAGCGTAGTTCACTCCGGCCCAAATCTGGGTAGAAGTTCTACGCACCCTCGGTGCCCCTACCTTCCTGCCAGAAAGAATCAAAATCGGTGAAGAATTGAGAGAGAAGAAGTGATTTTCATGAAATGTGGACGATGCGAGATGGACGACGGACAACAAATGATGGCATAAACTCATCACCTGTTGGCTGGATGAGCTAATAAATAAATAAATAAATAAATAAAAAACCCTGAGAGAAAGGAGCACTGTGTGCACCGAACAGCTTCCCCCTACACACACGCAACCCATCATTACAGTTCCATCCCGGCTGCCGCTAATAGCAATCCACTATGGAAATCCGATGATTACATTGTGCACACACACTGAAGATTCTTCACGAGCGCTGCCGATTATCGGAAAAACACACACACACACACACACACACACACACACACACACAAAGAAAAAATCCCCTGAACTACTCGCCTCCTTCGTCCCACTCTCAGGGACCTTTCTAATACAAATCAAATATTCACCGCTATCGTTCTCCATTTGTCTTTCTTTTGGGCCCTCTTTGCATAACCCATCCATTACTTCCACATGAAATATGAAAAGGCAATATCCTCTTCCCTGTTTGTAGCGAAGCGTAATGCGATTGTGTTGTCATTTATAGGAAATAATCGTAAACCTCTCTTTCATTTTCCAGTTCAAATAACCATGAAAAATTAGCCTGCAATGTCAGGGGGGACAGTGAAAAGGGACATGCTTAGCCTATTGCGCGAGACACCGCGCTTGACATTTCTCCTTAATAGGAAAAAAAAAATAACAGATGGTTGTTTTCTATCTTTCGAGTTCCTTTTTGCAAAAAAACCCCCCAAACCCACAAACACCCGCCCTTAATTAAAGAAAGTTTTGCGATTTGATCTTGATAAACCTTTCCTCTCCTTTCCTGACTCCGCTCTTGCTCCGCTCGGCCGGACTGAATCACACAACTGTAATTGAGTCTGGGAAGTGAATGGAAGAAAATGTTCTTGACTGAAAAAAAAAAAAAAAAACAGAGAAAACAAAGCCGCTTCTTTGTACTGTACAGCTAATGTCCACCATCGTGTCGCGATGTCACTCAATGCTAGAGGCAAATCCGAGCCTGCTGTCCGACAGCGTGGGTAAATAATTCAATTTCTAAGAACATTTTTTGCCTAAGTCAATTGCTTATTGCTTCAGTAGATACTGAAAAAACTTTCCTCTTTTGTTCTTATTCATTTATTTTGCAAATTAATATCTACGCTAGTTCTTCGAGTGACTCTGACACCGTGGAAGAACAGAAGCTAAGAAAATGTGCATGAAAGTATACCGTATTACTCTATCCACATTCACTGGATATGAGCAATCGTGCGCTCTGATTGGCTACTCTATTACTAGGATATCAGCTCATATACCATGAGTAGAGAAAAACAAAATGGCGGAGCGTGTTGCTGAACCAACCAAGGACGAAAAACTTGTCATAAGCCTTTAGATCAAAATAGCTTCAAAATAATCAGGAAACAAATTGAATAAGGCGTGTCCATGTTGTAACCGATACTGTAAATCTTGGTCATTTGAGCATGTGTGAAAGGAACCGTACCTGGAAATCGTTGGCTTTGTTGTAGTGCATGTTAAGAGCACGGAAGACTTCAGAGTCTCTGGTAACAGACATGTCATTCACATCACTCACTCCATCCACGATGGCCTGGCGCGCAAACTTCTCCATCTGAATGTAGTAGAACTCTCGGAAGTTACTGAACCACTTAATTAGCTGGGAAGTGATACAGCGATTAAACTGAAAATAGATGAGAAAAACAAAAAAGAAACATTTTAATTAAATATATTGCCTCTGAGATGTGTAAAAACTAATAAATTTTACATTCTGAAACATTCATTTAAAAACGTTAGAGATAAATGTTCAGAAAGACAGTATCGTTAAGTAATAACGTATTCAGATAAAGATATGAAGGCCGTCTGGGTTCTGCAGAAACAAAAGCAAGAGAGAGCCAGAGTCTCCATGTGAACTGTTGCACATTTTCAAAGACGCTTAGAACAACCTACAAACCCACTTCCTTACAAGACGACTCGGTGGCTCAGAGAGTTGATGCAAGTTTAAAGGGTGACCACACCAAAGTTTCATTTTTATTTATTTATTTATTTATTTGACTACTGATGTTCTGTAGTACACTATTTTTAGATATGTAAGTCATTTTCTATTTTATTATTTAGAAACCATCTTCACTTTACAAGAACATAATACATTTATAGCACTGCTGTACATTCTGTATCTAGATTTATATAAAATATGAAACAGTGGATAAATATATACTGTCCCCTCTTAAAGTATTGGAACAGCAAGGCCAATCCTATTGTTTTTGCTACACCGATCAGCCATAACATTATGACCACTGACAGGTAAAGTGAATTACATTGATTACCTCATTACAATGGCATCTGTCAAGGGGTGGGATATATTAGTATTAGGCAGCAAGATAATAGTCAGTTCTCGAAGTTGATGTGTTGGAAGCAGGAAAAATGGGCAAGTGTAAGGATCTGAGTGACTTTGACAAGGGCCACATTGTGATGGCTAGATGGCTGGGTCTGAGCATCTCCAAAATGGCACATCTTGTAGGGTGTTCCTGGTATGCAGTGGTTTGTACCTACCAAAAGTGGTCCAAGGAAGAACAACCGGTGACCTGACAACAGGGTCATGAGCGGCCAAGGCTTATTGATTTGCATGGGGCACGAAGGCTAGCCCATATGGTCCAATCCCACAGAAGAGCTACTGTAGCACAAACTGCTGACAAAGTCAATGCTGGCTAAAACAGAAAGGTGTTCAATTCACTCACTCATGATATATTCATTCACCACTCGAAGATAAACTTCACATCTTCATGCGACCATGTAATATCATATAAATATATATGTAGTTGTGTAAGTTAAAAATATTAAATTTTTTATTTAACTACTTGCAAGTGACTTGATTATGATCCACAATTAATTATTTTTTAAATATGCAAAAGTCAATATAAGAAACAAGTGGAAAATAGTTGTGTTTTGAAGTGAGAAAACCTCATAGACTAATCATTCGTGTCAGACCATGATCAGTCATTTTCAACCAAGCAAGCTGTCATACAATGTGTTTTGCTTTGTTTTTGTTTTTGTTCTTAACATAGAGCCCTTTCAGAGAGGTAAACAGTGCTGTCATGTTCTACAAACCTTCAATAATTCTTTTCATGATCTAGGTTTAACTTTTTTTCTATTAATGGCTTGCATTCTAATACATAACTAAAGACTACAAGCATTGCACACTTTTATTTATATCTGTCAGATTGTTTTCAGAGCTGTGTGACACTGTGGAATTGTGTTGATGCCCTCACTGATGGCTATAAAATATTTGTTTTCTTTACATTTTTCCTGACCTTTACCTGTTTTGTACAACGAACAATGTTTGTTACTGAATGAAATTGTTACTAAAGCTGAGACAGTGAGCATCATATTGGCGTCTAGTCTATAAGGCTAATGCCCATTGACACTAAGCACTCTATTTGCTAAAGTGCCAAAGCTGTAGACGCAGCAGCCAGACCCTCCAGATTGGTCAATATTGTGTCATGTTTTGTCAAAGCACACAGGGGCAGTTGGTTGGAAATTAAGATGTAAATATTGATATTTCATTAGAGCAGGAATCACCAGCTACTCGTGCACTTCAGCAAGGCTCTGTGGAAGTGCCAAGGCCCGAGCACCGTTTGACCTGGAGAGTCTGAAAGTCACTTCATTACTTGATTAAATTGAGTGGAAAAAGGCGAGAGGAAAAACACAAGATCCCATTTGGAGTGATAATTCAGTACTGTGGAAGGAAAGAGAGCAGGGGAGAGAGAGATGGGGAGAGATATATATTTAGAGAGAAAGAGAGAGAGAGTGGGTGGACAACACGCACCGTTCCGCATTTCACCACCTCACAACAAACCGTAACAGACGATTAAACGCCGGGCCTTTCAGTGTGTGTAATTGCTGGCAGCTGAGGCTGATGAGTGTGTAGAGCTGGAGGATGTGTGGTGCTCGGGGGATGTTTTGTTGTGTTTTTGTGCATGTCGAGCATTGCACACCCTTGCTTATCCTGTCAGGTCCAAGGAGAGAAGTATGGCTCATTGATAAGCCGTCTTTGTGATTGTCATGCAAAGTTCATGCGCTGATAAATCTGTGTTGAATATGCATTAGAGGTGTAACACAATACCAGTATCCGTATCTCTGTCTGTTTAGAACTCCAAATATTTGGATTTGGATTTAAACCCAAAATGGCTATGGCCTAAACCGGAAGGTTTTTAGTTTTTTGGGGGGCGGTTGTTTTTTTTTTTGTTTTTTTTTTTTAAATGAAGCCTCCTACTTTGTTACATGACATTATTTTTATTTCTACCTGTCTGTGATCGAAGCAGTTTAGATGCACACATCTGTAAGCCTTTCTAACACTAGTGCACCTCCTGTTCTTATCTGTGTTTCTATCATTATCTGTTCATTTTGGATAGTTTATTCGCATTCGGTTAGATCCCAAATATGCACATGCACGTAAACGAATCATTGATAAATGATACTTAACAACCGTTTAGATGTATTAAGTGTTTAATCGTTAGTCTTCAGTTAGTTGGGCGGATTTGTGTGTTAAGTTTGTTGTCAGGCTTCCTCTCTGTCTTCTCTCTTTTCTCTTTGCCACCTCCACTCTGGCCCTATTGATTCCCTTTCACATTGTGAGGGTCCCTGCAGCGCTGATCGCAATCTGTTAATTAATGTATCCCCCAGCATGCGCAGCCAGTGTTCGCCCTTCTGATAAGGGAAATTAAACACTCAGGTACCCCTTTTTCCTTTTGCCTCTTCTTCTCTCCTCCATTCTGTCTCTCGCACACCCTGCCGCCACTCCAAAGTGTCACATGCCGAGCAGATAAACATCACCCTCTTCAACTCTTCCTCAATCAAATCATTTATATGAAAGAGGGAAAACAGTGGAGGCAGGTATGCCTTGTGGCCCAGTCAATACTGTAATCTATCACCTTCCTAATCACGTGGGGGCAGACAGGACTGCAACGGTAAACTTGTAAAAGCAATCATTTTAATCATCAGATGCTGCAACCAGCGCTAATATACTGTCTAGATGGAGATGCCTGGCAGGCACTGGGTGGAGGGGGAGGGGGTTTTTGATGCTGGCAGAGGGCTATGAAGAGTTTATCGACAGGTGAGGGCAGAGAAAAAAGGGATGAGATGGTTATCAGTGCATCCACATGACACACTGTGTCTTTAGCCACTTTGAAATCAGTTAGCTTAGTTATTTGCCTCACTCAGGCATTGTTATCATTTTTAATTGTACAATTCATTGCAGTTCTCAAACTCTCCTGCTTTTCAAAATTTATTCTTCAAACAGATCGCCAATTTCGTCCCTTCAGTGTCTTCAGGAATGATTTCATATTTGATGATACCACGGAATCTATTATAAAAGTATCGGACATACAGGCATATCACCTTTCTAGCCTATTAAAATTACTGACACGAGTTACATATTAGTTGTTTGTCTACTTTCAATAATAATCAATTTATAATTAATTATAATAATCAGTTTATGACTGTTGCACTGATTCATTTGTTTCCAAATTGTTAGATTATTAAATTGATCCTTTTTCTCGCCCAATTATGTGCACAGTTTGCAGTCTCGTAAACTGCCACCATCGACAGCTTTTCAGTGGGGTCCTCATACAGTCATACACACACAAATCTCACGGCATGTCTTTGGACTGTGGGGTAAACCGTTGTACCCCCACGCAGGCACGGGGAAAACATGCAAACTCCACAGAGAAAGGCCCCCATCGGCCACGGGGTTCGAACCCAGAACCTTGTTGCTGTGCTAACCACTACACCACCGTGCCGCCTTCTTACACCAGTCATTCTTTTTCTTCAGTGACGTGAGAATGTAAGCATCAACTGTACAGAGTTACCGAGAAACAAAAAACAAATAAATAATAAAAATAGTAAGAGGAAAAAAATACATATGGCCGAGCAGTGGAGGTGTAGGATTCACAGTTTATGATTCCTTACTACAGTTGTAAGGGAAACATGTCAAAACTATGCTTTGATGCTTTCTCAACTAATGCAGCAGTCAGACCAAACATGAATAAAATTCAATTAGAGAAGAGGAACGGGATGTGAAAAGACACATTTGCATCTAGGTCATGAATAAATATCAGTTCACGGAACACGTTTTATCATTTACGCTGTGAGGAGTTTTTGTGGTCCAGTTTTGTTTTGTTTTGCTTTCTCTGTGCTGACTCAGCTTTCTTGTTAGTATTGTTGGCAACTTTGGAGCAGGTATGGCAAAATGAACACCATCTCTATTCTGGACCTCAGGTTTTTCCAGCTTGTCTCTGGGAGATCAGATGAGTTTACTGCAGAGCGCTTGGATGGAGATCCTGATCCTGAGCATCGTCTTCCGCTCGCTGCCCTACGAGGACGAGCTGGTTTACGCTGAGGACTACGTGATGGACGAAGAGCACTCCCGGCTCACAGGCCTGCTGGACCTCTTTGTCTCCATCCTGCAGCTCGTCCGCAAGTACAAGAAGCTGAAGGTGGAAAAGGAGGAGTTTGTCACACTCAAGGCCATCGCTCTCGCCAACTCAGGTACACCCGAGGCCATGCTAATGATATAGAACATGATTGTATTATATATAAGAAAGCTTTAATATTCCAGAGAAATCCAGAAAACATGGGGATATATTACAGTTAATTCCAGGTTGATGTACTCAATCTAAGTAGGCTATAAGAGTAATATTTCTATGAATTCATGAATTTTGTTCATTTTCATGTTTCTCTGAGAACATTGTGGTTTTTTAAACTCTACCCTGAGAGATCCACCAAATTGAACCGAGTAACCCAAGAATAGACTCCATCCTGAATGTTCTCTAATCTGCTCCATCTTGATGTGGCTTTCTGAATTGATACAGCTGAGATAAACATGAAGGACACACAGAAAGAGAAAGCGGGTGAGGGAGGAGGGAGTGCCGAGCTTTTAATTGAACGCCTTCTGTGTTGTGGCATTCCTCCATTCGTTCTCTCTCTATCTCCATAACAGTAGCCACGGGGCCCTGCAGCCACAGGAGATAAATTTAGCATTTCATTAGGAGCACAGGGGCTGTCAATAAAATGTGTTAAGTCGAATGGAATGAGTATCAGGGAGTGATGGGCCTCGTTTGTTCCGGGGGAGAAGACGAGGCGCCCGTATCGACAGCATGCTTTTCAGAAGGCACGGTCTGTCCCTCTCTGATCAATGTCTGGACAGAGCCCGCGAGCAAGCATCCTCTATCCCTCTATCTCCCTCCATCCCCCCCCCACCTCTCTGTCTCTACCTCTCTTTTTGTTTGCGGGAAAAATGAAAAATGCTGAGGGTGGGCTTTGCTTTACTTTCGGATGACAGACCTTTTGCAGAGAGGTGGGGCCAGGAGGATCAGGGTGGGGGAAGAGCAGAGCGTGCCGAGAGCTCAAACAAGGGCTCTGTGCAAAGGCTCTCATGGGAGTGCCTCTGTCTGACAGCTGTGAAAATTCATAGCGATTGATTTTGTAATTAGCAGTTTATCAATCGGATCGACGCGGCACCTCTGATGGATTGCAAGGAAATTGTTTCTTCAAAGTTGTTTTTTTAATGCTCCCCATACACACTCCCCATACACACACTATCTCTTGGGTACAAACATATGAATGTTCCATCCTTTATTTCAATCTGTCCTGCTCTGACACACACACACGTGGCAGTGAACGTGAGAATAAACCCTAAGACGTTGTAAATTATTTATATCAAGGCAAATTGCACAAGCTCAATATTATATGTATTTAAGTCTCACATTTGAAACCATTTAAAGCCACTGTCCTAAACAAATTTATCAAGCGTAACAGTATGAATTCATTTTCTCAGAAGTTATTTTTCATTTGCCTCATGCATAGACTTTCTCACACAGTTTTTTTTCTCCCTCTGACTATCACCACCTCATTCTCTTGTTTCAAAAACAGTCTGTCGTTCAGCACTAAGTGTCACAAATGGTCAGAGTGAGAAATATCTCAAGGTCTTGGGAGTGCAGCTGTTCCACTCAATGAATTTTAGAATTCTGAAATCTGTTTTCCTTTTTATTGTACCACATGGTGAAATATTCACCAAGGTGAGATCAGCCAGGCAGCCAATCACATCCCTCGTTCGAGGTGTCAGACACCCCTTAACAACTGCTGTCTCAGTGTCCCTCTGTGTGTGTGTGTGCTAGAGATAATACAGAGAAGGGTTTAGCCCTATGATCCTGCCTGTGTGTATTTAGGGATGTAAAATAATTAATTATTTTCCAGAACAATCGAGAATATTGAGTAAAACCATTAAATATTAGTCAGAGCCCAGTTTCCTGAAAGAATACTAAAAAATCTTAATTGGTCCCTATGATACTTGTGCTGTGAAACTTAGAAACACAGGTCATGTTTATTATACATATTCTTATAGACTCTTTATACGATATGTTAACTTGTGCCATGACATTTTTTCTTTGAGATTAATAAATTATATCGTCTAATTAAAAATGACCGTATTTGAGATGAGATGTTGATATGGAACACTGCAGGAAATATAAATGAAAATTGATCATGTCGTGTAAATTATGATTTTCTTTATGAGAAGAGTGTGTGATTATTAAGAATTGATTATTGGAGGCAATGTGGTGTTTTAATTTTTATTATTATTATTATTATTATTATTGGACTTAAACCCTCTAAACTCTCTTGCAGAAAATAATAACTAGTCACGTGACATAAAAATATCATGATTGAGTGAACGAGTAGAATTTTATATATTTTTGTCATTTATGTTCATGATGAATAAACAATACTTTTTGTAATATTTTGTTTTATTCATTAACTTTGTCATTTCATGTTTGTGATGTTGAGGAAATTGCGTATAGAAGATAGTGTTAATGAATATGTGTTGTTTGTGTTTTCCATCGTTAGACTCCATGCACATAGAGGACGTGGAGGCGGTTCAGAAGCTGCAGGATGCTCTCCATGAAGCGCTGCAGGACTATGAGAACAGCCAGCACGCAGAGGACCCACGGCGGGCAGGCAAGCTGCTCATGACCCTGCCCCTGCTGCGGCAGACTGCCACCAAGGCCGTGCAACACTTCTACAGCATCAAGGTGCAGGGCAAAGTGCCCATGCACAAACTCTTCCTGGAAATGCTGGAGGCCAAGGTGTGAACAGGCGGGGCTATGACGGCGAGGACGTTAAGAGACACACTAACTGAAGAGAGACAAGAGGAGAGACACACTGTTGATTGACAAGCAGGTTACAGACTCACCTCTCACCCTCTCTGTGTTTTCAAATCTCTGTCTCCCTCTCTCTCTCTCTCACGGACACGAGATGTTTTTAAAGAACAACCTTAAAAAATAAGCAAAAGGAAAAACTCAGTATAAATATAAATGATGAAGAGTTTAAAAATATATAACAAATCCTATGTACTTGTACAGTAATGTTTTTTTTTTTGTCGTTTATGGTCTGTGATTATGTACGAAGAAAGAAAGCTCTCTAAATCGGAGTGTTCTCAATGAGGTGGTCAGGCATTTTTTATTTTCAATTTTTGAAAATCTAACACTATACATGTCATGATTAAATCACAACCAGTATGTAACATGTGCAGCATCACATGTCAAATACATGTGAGTGTTCAGCCCCAAGGACTCGTCCAGGACTTGTAAATACTCATCACAGGGCGATAAAAGAATGACTGACTGGCAAACGTCCGGGAAAATGGCAGCCATGTTGTCTTGCTCTGCTCAAAGGGATGAGAAGACACGTAAATCATAAAATGTGAGCTTTTTACACTTTAAATGTTCTTGAATATACCTCTTCAGAACAGTGAACCTGCAGCAAGGATTTTATCATACCATGTACAGGAAGTGACGCAGCAAACAACAAACTAGTTGAGCCAGGTAGTCAGTCGTCTTACTGTGTAGTAACTCAGCAATAAAGGGAGCTGATGGTACAGATCTAATCAAACTGCTTCGCAATGCTGCTGCCATTAGAACACATTTCATAAAACATTTCATCCATTATGTGTATGAGTGAGTGCATTTCAGCAATAAATCGCACCACTTGCCTGTTGCACTGTGCTCATTTGCTGATGGTCGTTAGTATTGCTGATGTTTCCTCCAGCCCATATTTGGTCAGCGGTGTAAGCTGGTGCTAAATGTTAGCTGGCAGGCTGACAAACAGACCTGATTTGGGCAGAGTGAAAGATGAGTGAAGGATTGGTGGTGGTGGGGGGGTGGGCTGTGGAGAGGGGAATGAGGTTCAGAGGAGGAGGTATTAAATGATTTATGCCAGGTGGCATACGTCCAGGAGATTCCACGTTCAAACAATCAGAGGCCCATACGTCAAAGGAACTATTCTGAGTGCGTTAAGCCGCGGGTAAAGCCGTCCCGCACAGAGGAAGAAAGGTGCCCAGCATCTGCTCAGCCCGTTTTAGAAGTGACCAGGACTTTTTATAGTCGTGGCACTTTTATAGCAATGTATCCAAATGAAGGTGAACAGCAGGTGCAGGTTTTTCACACCAGCGATATTTTTAGGCCTGCAAAGGTGGCAGAAGAAGCCTGAAGAATAGTGTGTGCACACATCGAGGGCTCCTGACCTCATGTTGACACAACAGCAGTGACGCATTGATTACTAAAAAGGGCTTTGGAGCATAAACAGCTAATTATCCTCCTAAATCTCCCCCTCCAAAGGTTTCCAACTATGCGAGTGGCCATGAAGGATGACTAGAAACCACCGGCATCACTCTACTCCTGTCTGAGAGCAACATCGGAGCAACTGTGTGACTTGTGCTCGAAAGAGAGCTGCCATGTTGTTTTGTTTGACCTTTGTGGTGCATGATTGGAAATGTAGTTCAGTACTGTAGATTTCTGTCACCTCCTTTTTCCTCCATTTGAGAGAGTCAAGACGGAAAGGGATGGCTTATACTACTGATGTCATTTTATGTGATGTTGTAAATTGTGGCGCTGTCACAATTTGATACTGTGATCAAAGGAACTGACATAGTGAAGGGTGACGGTGGCCAGCTCACTCACTATATCATTGGCCAAGGAGAATTCTGCTGTACACTCATTGGCTACTTAATGGAGTATAGGCATGCACCTGTTCAATAAAACTGTTTAAACTTGAAGTGGCCACAGTCCTGTGTATGGAAAGAGGCTCAGCCAAGCAAATAAGGACAATGTAATACAGGGCATTTTTCATTTTATTGTGCAGACGATATGGGTGACAACAAGGACCAATTCTGACTACAACCATGCTGTTACTATTCCTAAATTATTCAGTACTGTAGGGTTTTTTTTGGGTTTTTTTCTTCATACTGCAGTTCATAACTTGTGCATTTATGACTCCAGCATGCAGTTTGACTTTTCTCTGTGTTTAGCGCTTCCAGTTTTGGCAAGACACCTATTCCTATAAAGACTTTTTTGTGGTCTATCTGTATGTACCTTACTTACTTGAATTAAATGTACCATCCAGTTAACCACCTCACCGTTCAAGTCTCTGAATAGTCATGTTATCAGCACATGCATTTCGAAAGCCCGGTGTGAGCTTCATATACACTGTACCTTCACCTGTAGCCTTCAGTTATTCCTTCGACAGTTATTTATATATTGTAAAAACGAACAAAAAAATGTTCCCACTCTTCTAAGCCCTTTAAGCATGCTCCAGTCAGAATTGGTCCACTGTGTTCAAAATGTCAGAAATGAAAAGGGATTTTATTTTCTCCTAAAATATATTTATTGTGTGTATTATATCACTTTGGTCACCACTGTACAATAATATCTCTGATTGTTCATTTAAGAATTCATGTGTCACATTTCTTTTTTTGTTTTGATGTCAAAAAAATGAGAAAAACGAACAAAGAAAAGATATACTCCCAAAGTACTGTGGCTGTTTTCTCTCATGCTGTTTTGAGCACGCACCAGACACTGTACAACAGAAGCTCAGTGATATGGAAAGGCCTGGACTGCTCTCCAGGGACGACTGGATATGTCAGTGCAGTTACCGGTTTCTAAAGCAGCTCACTCCAACCTGGCTGTAGGTACTGGTTCAGAGATTCCTACTTTTCCTACTCTAGCTGATCATTGCTGAAAATTCACTGAGAGCCTGACTCTTTAATGGACATCTCTATCCTTTATGCTTGTCCGTTCAATTTAGAGGCTCTGAGAATGAGCATGGTTTGCAGGGCAGATGCTGTTTAGATGGAGGAAGATCAAGAGTTTCCAAAGGTTCTGAGTAAGCAGGCCTGCACGACTGTACTGTAGCTCTCTGTTCAACAAACATCTCCAGACACCAATGCAGTCTGAGAGGAAATATTTAACAGTTAGTGCACGAAATCGAGTCGTACATGAGTTGGCTATCAGCCATGTATGACGAGATTGAGTAGAATAACTGTTTTATTCTATCCACATTCACTGGATTTTGAGAAACCGCATTTTTATTTTTATTTTTCGCAAATTCGATAAATAAAAGCTTTATACAAAACGTCCGACAAAATCATCTCCGCTTAGAATGTAAACAAATCGGCGAAATGACAGGAGCGATTTGTGAAAAATGTGATAATAATTCTTGAAAAAAAAATTATTCCATATTTTGTTGCTTTTTTTTGTATTTTTTGGGGTTTTGTTTTCAAGTAACACGCGCCGCCATTTTATTTTTTTCTCCTCACGATACACTGTAAAACATTTCAGCCTTGTTTAGTTATGTCCACTTACTATTTAACTCATTGAGCTCTGAAAGTTGTTTTAATTTGAACGAATCTGTGCAAGTTTTCAAAGGTTAGACTTGAATTACTTAGTTGTCTTAACTAATTGAGACTTTTTCTGATTTGAAACAAAGATAATCGTCCAATTGAGTTGAGTTAACTTGCATTTTCAAGGCAGCAGGTGAACTTGCATTTCCAAGTTAAACCAATTTGAAATGTTTTACAGTG
>JAODLJ010000003.1:50534325-50545940 GCA_027576115.1 Cathorops melanopus
CACTTGTATGCATCAAGAGACTTGTAGGCTTTCATTGATTCTTTTGTGTATATTGAAGGCGTGTCAATCACATACAGGTAGATATCGCCGAAGGTCAGGTCAGGCCAGGTGCTTGGATTTGGGTCCCATTTGTCCGTAACTGCGTAAGGATCAGGCAAAACTTTGGTGCCACTGTTGTACAGAGGCTTTGCTGCATATCTTTGTTTAGCATCAGTTGGCAACGAACTTGCATACTGCGATAAATCACTACGAAAACTAGGTGATGACGCAACTTTGTCAGCCATTGTTCTATGAATGGTTCTTGCCAACCAATTTTATGCACATGCGCAATATTACGTCACGCTCTATTGGTGAACTTTCCTATTAAAGATTTCAGCGAGCAGCGCTCGCACAGGGTTTCGGGGGCAAATAACGGGCCGAGGCGGGGTCATACCAGGCTGGGCCATGTGCTGGTTCAAAACCCCCATTTCACAGGCCGTGTTACGACAATGTATTCGCCCAGTGTAACATTTGGAAGAAAATTTGAAGTAGATTAGACCCATATCTTTACAGTTTTTCATGGACCATCCAGTTTGATGTTTTTGAAATACAGACGGACAAATGCAAAACTTTCCGGTAACTGTCCACCAGTCCAACCCGATTTCACACACTGCTTTTCATCTGTCCACATCTCTGTTCCTTCTGAGACGGCTGAGCCGAGAGTTATAGGAAATGTAGCCTTTCCTCTTCAATCTCCTACATTTCCCAGAATGCACTGCAGACAGGATGTACGAGAGGGTTGTTTTTTTCCTCTCGTAGTTGTGTCACTTCTTAATCTTCTGAACTTCTGACTTTTTAATCTCAGCATTTCTGAGGGGTTTGTTCTCCCAAGTTTATGACTTTATACTTTCAGAGAATTTCTAAGTTTTTTCTCATGAATTTATAGTCAATAATATCGTTGCATCCAGTAAATAATATTAAAGTGAAAGTGAAAAAAGAAACCCTGTTCTGAACTTCAGCAGATGATGAGGTAAACCTGAATGACAAGAAATACAAGTGAGTTTTGTCTGCTTTGTTCATAACATCTATTTGCCAGTGAACTACCGTACAGCATTTCTCAGAGATTCTTCCTGTGGCCTTTATTCTTCTGTGTAAAGGTAGGATTAAACTACTTTTTACTAGTTCTTATGTAAAGTATTTCTACACATTTGTTCATATTTTCAGTTAAATGACACAAATGAGAAATAAATTAAAACAAGAATAACAAGGCTTGACTCACTAAAAAAAGGTATAAAATACTGTATATACAAAACCATATTATTGAACACAAACACTGCAAAAGTTGACATTGTAATTAATAAGGTAATAAATACCTAAAGCCAAATAACATAATATTTTAATTTCATGGTAAAGCCAGTCGTCCTTGCTCCTTCAGGACATCTGAACACTGTGTTTGAGAGGATTAAAAAGCTTGCTTCAGTTTTTAAATGTAAAATGTTGGAAGAGCAGTAAAAATGATATATAACAATAACACCAAAGAGTCATAATCAAAGGTAATTTAACTGTTTATGATCCATGATGAATAATTCAGTAATTTCATAGCCTACATTTACAAAAAAAGATTTCCACTTGTTGCAAAGCTACCCAAACTAGTTTCAGATTCCTTCTGACACACACACACACACACACACACACACACACACACACACAGAGAGAGCACAATGAAATGTTAACTTCAGACTCTTCAGTATATATTCTCTTGTGTAAAGGTATGATTAAATTACTGTTTCTTATGGGAAGTGTTTCTATAAGTCAATCTGTTAATATTTTAAGTAAATAACAATTGAAACAAAAGTTTAAAAAACGGCTTAGAAAATATAGAATTGCAGTAACTAACAAGACATAATGAGACTCACAATAATCAACCAAATCAATGCCAAAGTTGGAGAACAAAATGTGAATTATGAAAGAGTCATGGGTAATCACGGACTAAGAGTGCGGAACGGAAACGGAACAAGACTTTGCGATATGTGCGACATGAACGAGCCAGTTATTACTGGAACATTATTCCCACATAAATCCATCCACAAAGCGACATGGATTTCACCAGATAGAATGACCAAAAACCAAATTGACCATGTTCTAATTAGTAAGTGATTTAGGAACTCAGTAAAAGATACAAGGGTTTACAGGTCTGCAGACTTGGGAAGTGATCACTATCTTGTATGTACAACAGTCAAGCTTAGGTTAAGAAGACCTCCGAGGCAAAAGACCATCAGCAGAGTAAAGTACGATACATCCAAACTGAGCAATAAAGACGTACTTAAGGAATTTAACATTACCTTGAAGAACAGGTACCAAGCCTTACAACAAGAAGAGGAGGAGCAAGAAGACCAATGCGAAGTAGAAAGGGATTTTGAAGTTTTGAGAAAAGCATACACAGAAGTCGCAGATGCTGTACTAGGCAGGCCCCGAAGAAAGAAGAAACTGTGGATTAGCGAGTCATCATGGAAGCTAGTTGACCAACGGGAAGCTACTAATAAGAAGATCTTAAGTACTCGTTCAGAAAGAGTGAAAAGGCAACTAAGGGCAAAATATGTAGAAGAGAACAGAGAGGTGAAAAGGAGCATTAAGGCGGATAAGAGGAGATGGTTGGACAAAATTGCAAGCCAAGCTGAAGAGGCTGCGTGAAGTCAACACATGAAGACACTGTATGGACTCACAAAGTCCTTGTGCAATGAAAGACCTAAGCAAAGTGCAACAGTAATGGATAAAAATAGAAACCTTCTCAGCAAGAGAAAAGATATACAGGAAAGATGGACAGAACACTTTAAAGAAGTACTGAACAGAGAAACACCAGAGAATCCGATAACCATCGATGATGATGAAAGTTTTGATTTAGAGGACGTAATTCAGGATATAGCAGTCAACAAACCAACTTTAGGCGAGGTGGAAGAAGCAGTTAAAAAGCTGAAGAATGGGAAAGCACCAGGTATTGATAACAGCGGAATTACTGAAGACAGACGTGGAGTTTTCGGCAGGAAAAATACAAGAGTTACTGTCGAAGGTGTGGAAGTTTGAGGTTATCCCAGAGGCTTGGAAAAAAGGATTGATCATAAAGCTGCCAAAAAAGGGTAACCTGAAAGATTGTAAGAACTCAAGAGGCATAACTCTGTTGTCTGTCATTGGGAAGATACTGGGGAGAATTGTCATTGACAGAGTGAGGAATGGAGTTGATGAAAGACTTAGGAAGGAACAGGCGGGCTATAGGCGAGGAAGAGGAACTACAGACCAAGTCTTCATTCTAAGGAACATCATCAAACAGGTGAACGAGTGGCAGGCGACCCTATATGTGAACTTTATAGACTTCGAGAAAGCTTTCGATTCTGTTCACCGCGAGAGTTTATGGATCATAAAACAGAAATACGGAATTCCCGAGAAGATCGTGAGGATTGTGAAATTGTTTTATGAAGATTTTCAGTGTGCCGTAGAAGACCAAGGAGAAAGAGGCGAGTGGTTTGATATCAAGACAGGGGTTAAGCAGGGCTGTAATATGTCGGGATTCCTATTCTTGATCATTATGGACTGGATCATGAGAAAGACTGTTGGTAACGGAGAGTTTGGAATAAGATGGAAGCTAACATCAAAACTAGATGACCTAGATTTTGCGGACAATGTAGCATTACTATCATCTACAAGACAACATATTCAAAACAAAACCACCAGAATGAAAGAGGCAGCCAAACGGGTCGGGCTTAGAATCAACCTGGGAAAGACAAAAGCTCTAAAAATTAACGCGAAGAACCAGACAAGAATTACAGTTGATGGACAGGACATCGAAGAGGTCGAAGAATTCACGTATCTTGGAGCAAAAGTTTGCAAAGAGGGAGGCGGAATGGAAGAATTACAGAACAGACTGTCAAAAGCAAGGGGTATGTTTGTCAGGCTTTAGAGAATTTGGAACGCAAATAGCATTTCAAGGAAAACCAAGCCGAGACTGTACAAGACCCTGGTGTTACCCGTCCTGCTCTACGGATGTGAGACCTGGAAAATGAACAAAGGTGATGACAAATTAGTCGATGTTTTTCACAACAAGTGTCTTTGCAAAATCCTCCGTGTCCAATGGAACGATCATGTTAGGACTGAGGACCTGCTTGAAAGAGCTGAAATGAAACCTCTGAGTACGGAAGTAAAGATCAGGAGATGGAATATGATTGGCCATATCTTAAGACAGGATCAAGACTGTAATGTGGCATTGACATGGGCAGCGGAGGGAAAAAGAAAGATGGGGAGACCAAAGACAACGTGGAGGAGACCTGTGGAAAAGGAGAGGGGAGATGGTGGCTGGCGCTCATGGAGAGAGGTACGAGTAGAAGCGGCTGACAGAAAGAGGTGGAAAAGTTCTGTGGAGGCCTTATGTGCCACGAGGCACTCTGAGGATAGGTGGAGGTGAAATTACTGAGCTACATGTAAAGTACTGTAAATTACTGTGTGACATGTAAATTACTGAGCAACATATAAATAATCTAAATTAGTGTGTGGCATAAATTACTGTAAATTACTGCACTACAAATTATTGAGCAGCATGTTAACGGCTGTGATGTAAATTACTGTGTGACATGCAAGGTACTGTAAATTACTGAGTAGCATGTAAAGTACTGAAAATACCATGCGACATGTACATTACTATAAATAACTGAACAACAAAATACCATATGACAAATTACTCTAAATTACTGTGTGACATGTAACTGACTAAATTACTGCATCATTTAAAAATCCTAAGCAGCATGTAAATTACAGTAAATTACTGAGTGACAAATTGCCATGTGACAAATTACTGAGCAGCATGTAAATTACTGGATGACAAATTAGTGTGTCACATGTAAATTATTGTAAGTTGCTGTGTGACATGTAGATTACTGAGCAGCATATAAATGACAGTAAATTATTGGGACAAATTACTCAGCCTGTAAAATATTGTAAATTACTGTGTGACATAAATTACTGTAATTTATTGTATGGCATGTAAATTATTGAGCAGCATATATAGTCCTGTAAATTACTGTGTGGCATGTAAATTAAAGAATAGCATATAAATTATTGTAAATTACTATGTGACAAATTACTGAGCAGCATATAAATTATTGTAAATTACTGTGTGGCATAAATTACTCTAAATCACTGTGTGACATAAAGTACTGCAAATTGCTGCATGACGTAAATTACTAAGCAGCATGTAAAAGACTAGGAATTACTTTGTGGCATAAATTACTGAGCAGCAAGTAAATTCCTGTAAATTACGGAGCAGCATGTAAAGTACTGTAAATTACTGAGACAAATTACTGAGCAGCATGTACAGTGGTGCTTGAAAGTTTGTGAAGCCTTTAGAATTTTCTATATTTCTGCATAAATATGATCTAAAACATCATTTTCACACAAGTCCTAAAAGTAGATAAAGAGAAACCAGTTGAACAAATAAGACAAAATATTATACTTGGTCATTTATTTATTGAGGAAAATGATCCAATATTACATATCTGTGAGTGGCAAAAGTATGTGAACCTTTGCTTTCAGTAGCTGGTGTGACCCCCTTGTGCAGCAATAACTGCAACTAAAAAAGACAACAGGGCGTCACACATCAGAGACATAAAACGTCCGCATTAGCGAGTGAATGTGACAATTTGTAAACAAACATGGCCGACAGGTTTGCTCCGTTAAAAATGGAAGATTTTGAGAGAATTTTTGCTCCGTTGTGTGTAGCTGTCGATGTTGATTTTAAAACTAACTAAGTAAATTACACAGGAAAAAAATTAATAATAATAATAATAATAATAATAATAATAATAATAATAATATTCAGCTTGACTGTGCTAGCATTGGCCTTTCCTAACGCTACACCAGCTGGAAGGTAACTGGACTGCCGTGTTAACAGCACCGAGTTGTGGGTAAGCTAGCATTGGCCTTCGCTAATGCTACACCAGCTGGAAGATGACTTCACTGCCATGCTAACAGCACAGCATTGCGGGTAAGCTAGCATTGGCCTTTGAGAATGCTGATATGAAGAGAGTGTGTATGTATAATAAAAAAATAAATATAATAATAATAATAATAATAATAATAATATTGGGTGGCTTTTTTTGTGGTCTATCAGATACATTCCATTCAGCTACTCATCTTCAACTCGTTCAGTATCATGCTAGCTGAATGGAATATATCTGATATAGCACTCAATGCCAACCAATATTATTTAAATATGTCACTCAGCTCTGCGATGTATTTAGTATGAAAAATACGAGTTTTTCAACATGAGAAGATAAACTTCATATCTTCAAGTCAACATATGATTTTCTTTTTATTATATCGACACTTTCACAAACAAAAAGTACCCAAATTTATCAAAACAATTCAATGATTTCCTCACGAGTGACATATAGAGATTTATGTCACAGTTTTGGTTCTCAATGTCCCAGATGTAGCTCGTATGAAAAATAAGAGTGGTGTATTTCCCAGTAAAATACTTGTCCATCATAGATAGATAGATAGATAGATAGATAGATAGATAGATAGATAGATAGATAGATAGATAGATAGATAGACAGAAAGCTTGGTATCTGGTAGAGACCAATTATAAACTCAAGTGATGTAGCTGAGGTTGAGGAACTGTAAATGTTCAGGAATTGAATAAAATCCTGTTCAGCAAATTGTTATTTGTTGTTCCATTTCTCCAGTGTTTCCGGGCCATCATGACATAGTTCACAGATACTTAACTTTTTTTTTTTCAAAATCAACAACAAAATAATTTGACTTGTCTAGACCATGCCCACTTCTGGTTCAAATCCGAATCCATTGATATCTTTAAGGAGGTGCTGATTTGGCGGTTATAATATCTGCTGGATGAATTGAGAGCTCTGTATGTCCAGTTCATCTGCTCTCTTCACCTCTCCAGCACACTGCAGTTCACAGTTTTGCACTCTCGCTTGTGGAGCAGCGCCTCTAGCCAAGTAAACAGCCCTGGGAATGGCTGCGATGCCCCATCAAAACAGCTTCAGCCTCAATTATGCCTCATCTCAATCATCCCCTCTTTCAGTCACACTCATGCTCACTCACACACACACACACACACACCCTGGCAGCTTTGATGCAGGCTGAATGGAGTGCTGTCATGCTGCTGCTTTGTGCCTCGGCTCCTATTATTGTTTCTATTACCAGTTTTGTTATCATACAGTTAAAGATATCCCCCATCAACCCGTCTTCCCCTACAACCTTCCTGTCCCATTTTCCTCTCCCCGAGAAGCTTCCTGTGAGGCTTCAGCATGGAAAAACAGCTCCTTTTCCCAACCTAGTTTTGATTCTCTTTCTTTCTTTCTTTCTTTCTTTCCCTGTTTTTTGTTTGCACCTTTCTTTCATTCTTTTTCTTTCTTTTCTTCATTTGCATCTTTCTTTTTCTTTTTATCTTTTTACCTTCCTTCCTTCTGTTTTTGTTTGCATATGTCCATTTTCTTTCTTTTTTCTTTCTTTCATTTGCATCTTTCTTTTTCTTTCCTTCTTTTTCCTTCCTTCCTTCATTCTGTTTTTGTTTGCATATGTCAATTTTCTTTCTTTCTTTCTTTCTTTCTTTCTTTCTTTCTTTCTTTCTTTTTTCTTTCATTTGCATCTTTCTTTTTCTTTCCTTCTTTTTACCTTCCTTCCTTCCTTCCTTCTGTTTTTGTCTGCATATGTCCATTTTCTTTCTTTCTTTTTTCTTTCTTTCATTTGCATCTTTCTTTTTCTTTCCTTCTTTTTCCTTCCTTCCTTCCTTCATTATGTTTTTGTTTGCATATGTCAATTTCCTTTCTTTCTTTCTTTCTTTCTTTTTTCTTTCTTTCATTTGCATCTTTCTTTTTCTTTCTCTTTTTTCCTTCCTTCCTTCCTTCCATTTTTGTTTGCATATGTCCCCTTTCTTTCTTTCTTTCTTTCTTTCTTTCTTTCTTTATTCCTTTTTACCTTCCTTTCTTCCTTGTTTTTGTTTGCATGTCCATTTTCTTTCTTTTGCATCTTTCTTTTTCTTTCCTTCTTTTTTACTTTCCTTCTTTCTGTTTTTGTTTGCATATGTCCCCTTTCTTTCTTTCTTTCTTTCTTTCTTGATCCCAGCAAAATTCAGGGCACATGTCTGTTGTTGACAAACAACCCTCACTAAATCACATACTGTAGTTAAGCATTTTAACTGTCATGGCATAAAATATCTACTAGAAGTATCCTTTGTCCAAAAAGAGCAGGTAAACTCACATACAGTGTGTCTATAATGAGATATTGAGTTTATTAAGTTAGGTATAATTGTGTGTAATGTGTGAAAGAGGAAGCCGCCCATGTGGAGATAATTCTTGATTAATAATGGAGGAGAATCGTACTGGCTGAGTTCGCATTAACTGGTTCTCTTCCGACCAGCATAACCTGAATTCTGCATTTTGATTTCCACACAGATCGCGTCTGAGAGGCCGGTTCTCCTCCAAGGCCGCTAGTAATTAGGTATAAATCCTCTAGTAATCATTGTCAGTGGTAGTTTTCCAAAGGTACAATGACCCTGTAAACACCACCACCACCAACAACAACAACAGTCTCCTGGCTATTGTGTTTACTCTCCCACTCCTGTGTGGAGATAAAACACAGCCACATCCCTCAGTAATCCCTTCAGAGGATCCTCTTTGCTCATTAAGGCTGCCTGTGAAAATATGGAAGCTTGCTTATATTCAGTGTCAAACCCACTGTCTGCTTCTGCTATTAAAGATGCAATCTGTGTTGCTCTTTGTTTGCTTGCCTGTTCTCTCTCTCTCTCTCTCTCTCTCTCTTGTCTTTGTCCAAATGTAGAGATGAATTGCCATGCTTTGAAAACGTCCCTTCTCATCAAACATATGACTCTGTGTGCCCCGCATTGGTATGCATACCCAGGGTATGCCCTTTTAACTGTTAGATGCCTGGGAGGCAGAATAGCAAAAATCAAAAACGGGAACTGGCAGTGCCTTCAATCATGCCACAGGCTGCCAGTCACACTTCAGCAGGGAAGGAGTTAATTGTCATATACGCACATCTGTCTCTTTCTTTGTTTTCTCTTCCAGTAATGTGCTAGCAAGCTGCAATTATGAGTCTCCAACAGACGACTGGAGAATATGAATCGAACAGATTGGTGTCAAGGTTTTGAGTTTCTGCCAGATCACCTCACCCTTAGGGTAAATAGGGCATCAGGGGCAGGAGGCTGGCACCAACCAGCCACATAAAGCCCCACCACTAGAGACAAAGACAACACAAGGGAGTCCTGATCAGTTTTTGTTTATGAGATTAGGATCATTTGGCAGGGTGCACGACAAAACGAAGCATTGCACCACTGATTCTGAGATTTCGCTGAGAGAATAAAACTGGTCATGGGACGTGAGCAATACGCACAGTCTATTATGAAATATTTAGTCTCTTGATTCAAGACAGAGCAACACCACCACCTGTGCAGTCTAAGATTAGGACTGAAATGGTGTACCATTTGGAGCAATGACTCAGAGCTGCTGTCCAAGGTCCTTAAATCATCCCTTCCACTGACTATGACTGCAGTTGGAGATTCCAAGGACTCCTTCAGTTCAAGAGAAGCTCTACTGCCATGGCATGAGGATGATCTTACTTGAAGCATCCATTTGCTCATTGGGTACAAATAAACAGGAACAGCTCTCATAGTGCACTATGACTTCAATCCAGAGTCCCTGAACCAACAATGATACCATTACCTAGGCATTAGATTAGACTTTCAATACTAAGCAATCTGTAAACATACATCTTCCGATACTGATTCCGATGGAATCATTGGGTGTTTCAGGTCTTTCAACATCACACACACTCCTCCAGGTGACCCAGCCAGGGCTTATCAGGCCCCAGTTTGTGTTTAGGTGTCTAGCTACTGGCTCCATGGCTCTCCTCTTTTGAGCCACATCCATCTTGAGGCTCTCTCTGTTGTGTTGGTAATACTGTGGATGGCTCTCCTTTTCCTCTCTCCTACAATGCCCAGATTGCTAAAGGATCTGACTAGGGAATGAACTGCAAATCCTCTGCACCCTACTTCTACTGGGAGACACCTTGCTCTCCATGCAGCCTGCTGACAGGTGTTATCCAGCTCTGCGTACGTTGAGAGCTTCCTTTCAAAAGCTTCTTCCAAGCGATCTTCTCATGGAACTGTCAGCTCAAGCATCACAACTTGCTTGGTTGACTCAGACACTAGGACAATGTCTGGTCATATGGTGGTGGCTGCAATGCGGCTGGGGAACTTCAGCTGTTGTCCAGTGTCAACCAACAGCTGCCAGTCGCATGCTAAGGTAAGGATGCCTGCCGATGCTGTCCTTATAGCAATAGCAAACAAAAATCTTTCACAATCACGCCATCTTGGACAACCAGAAAGCTGTTTTCCTTGTCGTCAGTGCAGTTTGGTATCAGTCCACACCACAAGCTCTGTCTGTCAAAATGTGGCAGTGGATTTGTAATGAAATGAATGTGGATGATCAAGTTTGAACACAACAATGTAAATCCAGATTCATGATTACATAAAACTAGGAGGTAGACTTCCATTCAAAAGCTTCAGCTCAAAACTAACCGCACTAGACACACACATATCCACACACATATAATTCTTCACACTTTGACTCGTTCATTGTGTATACACATCAAAACGGTGTCTTGGAGTATGAAAAACAAAGATAACTCTCCATTAGTTCAGTGACAAATATATATATGTATATATGACGTACAGTTGCTTTGACTTGCTATTATAAAACATTCAATGTGACCTGGATGTCTGTAAACCTCTACAGATATTTCAGAACGGCGACCGACCAACCTGAGAGCTGAAAGAAGTTCAGCCAAAAACGTACATACTGTATTTGCTTCGGCAAGAAATATTTAATCTCTTACGTTTGTTTGTTTGTTGATTTAATTTTGCACTAAAGTTACTAACAAACAAGAAAGCCTTCTAGCTACTTCCAGCTACACGATGACATCATTATTTCAGCATTATTTATAAAAACAAGAACAGTCATCACGATATCTCAAAGCTAAATTGTTTTCTTCCTTCAACACACAGTTTGAGTTCGCACGAAACTATAGTGGGGGTGTGGCCTAAATCATGAAGGCGGAGTTGTCCGTTAGCTGTGATAAAAATATATAGGCAAGTTGCTTTGCATTTGAGTTTGTTTGCTTTCATTACTTGTTAGCGACTTCAGTCTCATGGTGACAGTGCAAATCTGTACAAGCTAATTTTATTTTATACGAATTGTCTTGGCTTATCAACGATCTGAAGTAACAAGACATTGGACGTTTTTTTTATTTTTGGCTGAACTATTCCTATAAAACTGCTTATGTTTCGGATATACGGTAGAATCGCTTTTGTTGCTGTTATTGTTAAATCCTTGCAAGTCGTATCATTCCAAAATGAAGTCTACAAAAAGCTCTTTCTGGAAATTGGAGAAAAATAATAATAACAAGAAGACAGAGTCGTCTGTGTCTATGTGTCAGCCCTGTGATGACCTAGCGACTTGTCCAGGGTGTACTCCGTCTTTTGCCCGTAGTCAGCTGGGATAGGCTCCAGCTTGCCTGCGACCCTGTAGAACAGGATAAAGCGGCTAGAG
>JAODLJ010000003.1:51098169-51110937 GCA_027576115.1 Cathorops melanopus
TTAAAGTGTATTTGAAGTTTCATTTATGTATTGCGGTGAAGGATCTTACCGGCATTATCCTCATCATCTGCACCTGGGGGGGGGGGGTTTGAACACATTAGTGTTTAATAATAATAATAATAATAATAATAATAATAATAATAATAATGCCTACTTTTATGTCCTTTTATACTGTCGGAATAGGTTTCGTACTGTTCTGACGCGTTAAAGAATTTGACAAGACATGTAAAGGTTCTGCCTTTGGTCCATTCTTCTTTGTAAAAGATGTTCAGTCTGCTGGAGATGCTGTAGAACTTATCATCATGTTGTGTGGGAGCACTGTCTGTACTAACATCAGTGGTACGTGGTTCTCCATCAATTTCCCAGGACACAGTCACATGGTCAGGGTAAAAACCTTCAGCCACACATACCAATGTGACATTTTCTTTTGTACACACTTCACTCTCAGAAACATTTAGCACCCGGACAGTTGGTTTTGTGATTTTAATGCCTGGATCTGAAAACAGAAGAAAAGGAACATTTGCGATTATCAGTGTAAATGGCTTAATAATTAAGAAAAGGTTATTACAAGGGATTCATCAAATTATTACTCACACCTCATAGGTTTTTTTTTAAAGGAGCTCTTTATTTTAAGTAACTGAATGATATTGTATAACCAAGAGACAAATGTATAAAATATTCCCTTTTATATATGTTTTTCCAAACCCGAGTGTTTTGGAAATGTAAGTCATTTTCACCCAGGTTGTCAATGTAAGGTTAGGTTAACCTTTTTACACTAATATATTAAGTATTCATGCTCATTCTTTGCAATATTTATGTATTTAATCAATCACATGCCCAAAATACGCCAACAGCAAAGACTATACTGACCACACTGTCTGCAATTTAAGGTAGAAATATTCTAAGGTCCTTTTGCCATTTCATTCTTAAGCTTCAAGCTTGAGAATTTTTTCCCCAAATAATACACCTATTATGAGACTGTAATTTCATATTTCTTTTCCTTATATTTTACATCTATGTGAGTTAAAAAACTTAGAACATGACACCTTTTGTTTGAACCTACCCACTTTTCAAGTTTTCCAAAGATGGATATGAGACAATAGATTACAATTTCAGCTTTCATTCACATCTAGATGTGTTACATGATTTAAAACATGATACCTTTGGTGGCTGACCACCCAATTTTCCATCCATCCATTATCCGGTGCAGGGTCGCAGGCAAGTTGGAGCCTATCCCAACTGACTATTGGCGAGAGGCAGGGTACACCCTGGACAAGTCGCTAGATCATGGCAGAGCTGACACACAGAGACACACAACCATTCACACTCACAGTCAATTAAGAGCCACCAACTAGGCTAACCTGCATGCCCTTGGACTGTGGAGGAAACCAGAGCACCCAGAGGAAACCCATGCAGACACAGGGAGAACATGCAAACTCCACACAGAATGGCCCCCGTCAGCTGCTGGGCTTGAACCCAGAACCTTCTTGCTGTGAGGCGACAGTGCTAACCACTATGCTGCCCGTCACCCAATTTTCATATTTCATATAAGGAAAATAATTAGAGCAGCTGGACTTAAAAATAAATTAAGTTAATAACACTTAATATTTGGCTGCATATCCTTGCTTGAAATCAGTGCATCAAGCTGGCAGCGCACTGACATCACTGTTGCATTCTTCTTTTATGATGCTTTTCCAGGCTGGTACCACAACTTTTTCAGTTGTTGCTTATTTTGGGGGGTTCTCCCTTCAGTCTGCTCTTCAGAATGTGAAATACATGCTCAGTTAGGTGGTTTTTGACTTGGCCAGTCTAAAACCTTTCAGTTTTCCCCCCAGATGAAGTCCTTTGCTGTGTTGCTAGTGTGTTTTGGGCCAAATTGTCTTGCTGCATGGTAACATTCCTCCCAATTAGACCGGATGCATTTCTTTGTAAATTGGCAGACAGAATGTTTCTGTCGACTTCTGAATTTTTTCTACCATCATGAGCTACATCATCAATAAAAATCAGTGAGCTCATATTTCCCCTCTTTTCTCAGCTTCAAAATGGCTTGCTTTTTTCCCCATAGATCAGCTCTCTGGTCTTATCCTTTTTAACAACAAGTGCAGCCTTCACGGGTGAAACCCAGGGTTCAAACAAAGAGTACCGGTAGATGCTCAGAGTTATTACTTCATCAGTCTATCTATCTAACATCAATCAATCAAACAGGACACACCTGGGCAACTTGAAAAATGGGTTGGTTCAAACCAAAGGTCTCATGTTCTAAGTTGTTTCACCCATGTAGATGTAAAATATAAGGAAAATAACATGAAATTTAAATTTATAGTCTCATAATGGGCATATTATTGGAAGTCAAATACCACCCAACTGAGCATGTATTTCACATTCTGAAGAGCACACTGAAGGGAGAAACCCCTCAAAATAAGCAATACCTGAAAAAGTTGTGGTACCAGCCTGGAAAAGCATCATAAAAGAAGAATGCAACAGTGATGTCAGTGCACTGCCAGCTTGATGCACTTATTGCAAGCAAGTCATATACAACCAAATATTAAGTGTGATTAACTTAATTTATTTTAAGTCTAGCTGCTTTAATTATTTTCCTTATATGAAATATGAAAATTGGGTGATTGGTCAGCCACCAAAGGTGTCATGTTCTAAATTGTGTAACACATCTAGATGTACAGTAAATATCAGTGAATGAAATCTGAAATTATAATCTATTATCTCATATCCAGCTTTTGATCTCAAATCCAAATGTCTTGTGTATAGCAAAAACAAAAGAACTGGCCTTGCCGTTCCAATATGGGCATAAATTTTAAATTATTACATGGTTAAAGTCAATTCTTTTCCTAAATTCACTTCCTTTAAGAAAGTGCTTGTTTTTAGACCTTGATACTGTAGTTATTTTTTGGAAGCAGTCTATTTGTCGTAAATGAGCCGTTTGTAAAGAAAACTTTGATTTAAAGGGATACAACATGCTGTTCATGGACACAAAACTGGGGGAAAAATAGAATTATTGATTGGTTGTACCTCAAGGCAAGGTAAATGTTTTAAACGTATTAATAAGCAACACATCCAGTACATGCACATGGAAGTTCATGATACCAAGATACCACAATAATAATTATATTTAATAAAATGCATGGCTGTTATGGATAATTATCGATTATTAATAATGAAATAGAAAATACTCTGAAAATACATTACTGCCTTAGATGATGTACTTAGTGTCTGGTTAACTTAGTTGGAACACAAGATTTTTTTTAAGACGATGACTCAAAAATAGTAACTTTTCAGATTCTTAATAAGGAACTAGATTGATTATTGAACTCTGCAAACTACAGCCAGTAGAATATAAATAAGGGATTGACTTCTCAGACAATCACCTAAAGAATAATACAGTATTACTGAATAAAGTTTATATTTATATGACAATGTATGAATGGCACAAACACTGATAAATCAGTATTAAATTTTATCGCAGAAAAAGTACGTTTTGGCAAACAAACACTGCCATTTTTTTAAATTGTACTTTCTTGGATTATTCATCTGATGTTACAGTTGTATGTTGAACTCAACTGACTCCTTGGCAGGAAAACCACAAGCAGTTTTCTCAGAAATTACAATGATCTTGTGAGTTTTCATTCCAACGTACAAACCATTTCAAGCAAGTCTTTGAGCACAATTGCCTTCAAGTCTTTAAATTCATACATTTATACATCACAGACACTGATAAATAAAGCTTAATTTTCTTTTGCTTGCATTGAATACAAAAAAATACAGCATTTTACAGTGATTTGTAGTCATCATAATAATATGTATTACTTTCAAAGATTACAGGTATGCACTAACTTCTCTGACATAACAAAACAGTGTCTAAAAGCCATTACAACGCTTGAATAAAACGGATAAGTTTAACCTTACCGAGAACAGTGAGCTTGGTCCCCTGGCCAAAGTATGCAGGCTGGTTGTTCACACTGAATTTCAGTAAGAATAAAACAGTCTGCAGCTCCTCGGCTTGAAAGAAGCCTATCTGATCCAGCTAGACTATAATTTAAATCCTTGCATTCTTTAAAATTCCATACTAAAACAAATTTGTCTACTATGCACTTTCAAACTGAAGAAAACTGTCAAAGATGCAACATAAATGGAAACATAACTCTAAAAACATGTACTAGTAAATAATAACTTGCCAGATCATTTGGAAGACCTAAAGTGCCTCATTTAATTTAATGAATCATTCTAGTATCAAGAACGAGATCAAAATTTGATAGATTTTCGAATCAACAAGTATGAATTTTGAGCTGAGGTTTAAGGAACTGCCTTCAAGAGTAAATATAAAAATTCAGTAAAACAAAGGTAAGCAAAACTTCCACTTATGAATCTGAACATGAGCAAACTCAATGAATCTAGTAACTCTTACCTAAAACGGTGAGTCTAGTACCAGGACCAAACACAGCTTTTTCACCATAGCCCACAGAGTTCAATCCATCCACATCAATGCTTTTATCAACAAACTATACTGTATCTTTACTCACAAAATGACCAGGTCCAAGATATTCATTACTCAGGAAACGTTGTAAAAGTTAGTGCGAAGGTAATAACAAAAACCAATGTTGAAAGGTACTATTTTTTTTAAAGAGTAGTGAATTTCTCACCTCTCACTGTGAGTTTGGTGCCACTGCCAAAGTATGCTGGGCTGTTGGAATTCACACTGATATCACGCTATAGAGAAAACCTGTACTACTCTCAAGGTCTGCTACACACCAGCAATCAAGCAATCACACTAGCAAAGGTACAATTTTTTAAAAGAGTAGTGAATTTCTCACCTCTCACTGTGAGTTTGGTGCCGCTGCCAAAGTATGCTGGGTTATTGTAGTTCACACTGATATCACGCTATAGAGAAAACCTGTACTACTATCAAAGTCTGCTACACACCAGCAATCAAGATTTTGAAGGGTATTTTAAAGTAAATCTACTCTACTTCAAGCAATACAGTTAAGCGTGGAGCAAAAAAATATTTGCACTGGAGCTGTAACGGACTGTTTTGCATCAAATCTATAAAGATTTATAGATTTACCACATGGAGTTACAAACCAATATCAAATAGTTATCACCAGAATAGTTAGCATATTAAACAGTGATTGCAGGATATGATTAGTAGCATGATATTTCTTACCGAGAACTGTTAACTTGGTCCCTCCACCAAAATAAGCTTGAAGGCTCCCAGAGGCACAGCATACACTAATAGCTCACTATCAAAATCAACCAAGTATCATACTCCAAATAGTCCATCCAATCTATTATCTGCCTGTTGTTGAATTATTTAGTGCATCATCATGCCCTTAACATGTCTATAATGTCCATGTTATCAATTCTATCCAAAAGGAGACCAGAATGTCTTTATTGTTATGTTTCAGCTAAATAGACATGAATATACATTACATTAACATGTAAATTAAATACATAATCCCTTTCAGGAAACCTCAGAAAGGTTTAAACCACCAAATCAAACTTTCTCACCTCTGACTGTGAGTTTAGTTCCACCACCAAAGTACGCTTGATTGTAGCCTGTCACATTGACACTAAGCAACTGAAAAACCCTCAATCTTTGTGCAAAACTAATACAGCTCTGCTATTACACAATGACGAGTTTTAGAGGATTGTAAGAAATTATCTTCAAGATTTGGTTTTCCTTACCTAAAACGGTGAGTTTGGTGCCTGCTCCAAAATATGCTTGCAAACCAGAGCACAGAGTTTCAAGCCTGTACCAGTATCTTTAACACCTAGACTTCGCTTAGTGTTTTTTTTTTTAGCCATTTACATCAAACAAGTGATGCATTTCTTTCACACCTAAAGTTGTATTAGCTCAGGAGATTTATCGAGAGATTTAGTAGTTCTTACCAAGAATGCTAAGTCGACATTAAACTGCTTAACCTGAATAAAACACGTAAGCTTACCAAGAACTGTGAGTTTGGTCCCCTGGCCGAAGTATGCAGGCTGAGTGTTCACACTGAACAGCAGTAAGATTAAAACAGCCTGCAGCACTTACCAGTAGGCTTACATGGATGCTCACATTGAAATCTTTACATTGCACCTTTAATTGCAAATTTTCTCAAGAACCTTTACTATAATGTTTCTCATGCGCACCGATTGACTCTTTTACGAGGTGAAAAAAACCCTTTATAATCATGATTAGAAATATATACGAGTTCATCTAAAAATGCAAACTGTTCACATTGCTTTAGGCCTTCGTATACACCTCACAAATAAATATTAATCATACGAAAATCATATTTTCTCACCTCTAACCGTGAGTTTAGTTCCACTGCCAAAGTATGCAGGATCTGTCGTTGTCACACTGACACTGAGCTACTGAAAAACCTCCACTCTTTTTACGCAAAATGAATGTGAATCTCAATGAAGCTCTGCTATTATGCAGTACAGTAATAATGGCAACATTTCTATGTTCTTAAGAAGATATACAGTACAGATGTGCATTTTTTTCTTACCTAAAACAGTGAGTTTAGTGCCTGCTCCAAAATATGCTTGCGTTGTAGAGCACAGAGTTTCAAAGCTGTATCTTTAACGTCTACGCTTCAGCTTAGAGAATTACCCTCGATATTTCAGTGTTGTTTACAGTATCAGACATTTACATTAAAACAAGCACAGTGTAAGCAGACTGAGTTTAGTGAATCTATAGAGCAAGTTTATGTTTCTTACCAAGAACGGTTAGTTTGGTTCCTTCACCAAAGTAAGCTGGATTGTATCCATTAGCACAACATGAACACTTAAGAAAGAAAGGGCTTGAAGTGCATTCATGCTCTTTGCTGTAGAACAAATTCGTCTGCTGTTTTTTTTTTGTGAACATAACCCTTCAGGATTTGTCTGCTTTTCACATCATACACTGAATGTCTCCAAAACTCAATGTTTATCATAATCACTGCTACTGATTAGTAACATAATATTTCTTACCAAGAACTGTTAACTTGGTGCCTCCACCAAAGTAAGCTTCGCGGCCCCCAGAGGCACAGTGCACAAACTCACTAATGAAATCATCTATCCACCAACTCCTATATAGTCTGTACAATCTATCATTTGCTTGATTATTTTGTGTGCATCACATTTCTACCATGTACATCATATCTACGCTCTACGACAGAAGTTCTTTATAACAATAAATTTTGTTCAGCAAACTGGACACAATTGGTTCACATTGTTTTAAAGCTTTTTAAAGAAACACAACAAAACATTAGCCATGCTTTTTAAAACAGTTGATGAAACGTTCTCACCTCTTACTGTAAGCTTAGTTCCATTGCCAAAGTAAGCAGGATAGGTGCTTGTCACACTGATACTAAGCTACTGAAAAACTCCTGAAGGACTGAATATTTTTTATGCCCTAAAAGAATTACCTTCTGTATAACCTTGACATTCAAGAGGAATTGCCATCGAATAGTAACGTAATATTTCTTACCAAGGACTGTTAACTTGGTTCCTCCACCGAAATAAGCTTGACTGGCCCCAGAGACACAGCATACTAACTCACGAATGAAATCACCCAACCATCATGTGCCATATAGTCTATACAATCTATTGCTTGCTTATTTTTTGTGCATCGCACGTACATCATGTGCATATTTGTATAGCAAGTGGAGCAAATCGATAAGTAAGCTTTCTCCTTGTAGTATTTTAATTGTAGGTTAAAAAAAAATAAACAACAGCTAGATGAAATGAGCAACTTCTTTCAGGAAACATAATAAATTGTCTCACTGAAATTTAATCCTTTATATACATATATATCATACTTTTAAAACAATATATAATTAAGCATTCTCACCTCTGACTGTCAGTTTAGTTCCACTGCCAAAGAAAGCAGGATAGCTGCCTGTCACACTGATACTCAGCTACTGAAAAACTCCCGAAGGACTGAATATTTTTCAATGCCCTAGATAAGCAAAGCTATATGCTGATGATATTAAAGAGCTATTGCAATTGATTAGTAACATGATATTTCTTACCAAGAACTGTTAACTTGGTTCCTCCACCAAAGTAAGCTTGACCGGTCCCAGAGACACAGTGTACAAACTCACGAATGAAATCAACCAAGCATCATGTGCAAATAGTCCACAAAATCCATCATCTGCTTACTGCTGAATTACTTTTGTGCAGCACATGTACATCATTTGTACATTTTTATAGCAAGCTTATCAACCCTGTAAAGAAGGTCTTTTCCTCAGAATAGCGTTTCAACTATAGATTTCTCGAAACGCAGCTCAAATGAGCAATCTCTTTCAGAAATATAATAAATACAAACAATGAAACTGAATCCTTTATGTATATCATACTTTAAAAATATATATATAATTAAGTGTTCTCACCTCGGACTGTCAGTTTAGTTCCACTGCCAAAGTAAGCAGGATCGTAGTTATCACACTGACACTAAGCTACTGAAAAAACCTCAACTTATCTCTATAGTGCTATACATTTTACTATAATATTACCATACACTATAGCAAATAGATGTATGGTACTGTAGCAGAATTTTAACATAATTGATTAAAGAAAAGACATGATATTATCAGCACATGAGCCCCTTTATAATTTTGAATCGAAGAAGTTTTGCTCAGATTGCTTTAAGACTTCTAAGAAACCGTTATCATGCATTTGAAAAGTTGAATCAAATTTTCTCACCTCTTACTGTGAGTTTAGTTCCACTGCCAAAGTATGCAGGATTGTAGTTCGACACGTTGACACTAAGCTACTGAAAAACCTCCACTCTTTGTGCAAAACCCTCAATGTGACCCTCAGTGTAGCCCTTCTGTTGTACAATACATACACAATATTGAGTTTTATTGTATTTTTTCTTACCTATAACGGTGAGTTTGGTGCCTGCTCCAAAATATGCTTGTGAATATGAGCACAGAGTTTCAGGGCTGTATCGTAAATGTCTACATCTTATCTTAGAGAATTACTGCCTGCTTTGCTTGTCTGACTCTCTATGTTTGTACATCACACATTTTCCTATAATCAACACAGTAAACCTTAACCGTTATGAGCATTTATAGAGCAAGTTGATATTTCTTACTTATATCAGTAATTGTTCCTTTACCAAAAGTAAACTGGGTTTCTATAGTCACAAGGTGAAAGCTTGTAGTGAAAATGACTTAAATGAAGGATCCCTATTGTCTAACTGGCTCCTGGGCCTTGAACAGGATCAGATTTACCTGATTTGCCTAAAGAGTTCTTGTAATACCACTTGTATAAACCTGTTCCTTCCTACAGCAAGAATGGCTAGAAACATTTTAAACAAAGCACAAGCAGTACTTACCAAGAACGGTCAATTTTGTGCCGTTGCCGAAATAGGCTTCATAATTGGCACAGCATTTGGGTGTCATATCAAAAAGTGCGTCTTGATTCACGCTCTAATGGCTTTTTATATAATTACAGTGATGCATGATATTTCACACTGGTGTTTGCTTAGTAGATTTTTTTTTTAGTATTCTTTACTTTCTTACCTAAAACTGTGAGTTTTGTTCCATCTCCAAAGTATGCTGGATCATTGAAGTTCACAGTCTGATTGCATTCACTAATTTCCCAGATCTCTCTAATGCTAACTGTGTCAACCTGACTTGATAAAATTTTCATATACAGTAGCCTTGTCTCGAAATAAAACATGCAATGATTTTAAGACCAAAATGATCTTACCTACAACTGTGAGTTTTGTTCCATCTCCAAAGTATGCTTGATCACGGTTGTCACAGTATGATTGTGTGAACAAATTTTTCAGATCGCTCTAATGCTATTTGTCTGGATTTTTGCCTCAACTCTCTAGCTTTTATATAATGAAACAAACAAACAAACAAACAAACAAACCTCCTGGGTCCTGCTAAGGCTGAGTGAAATATTAATCTATACTACATGTTTTTCTGCAATGCCTAATGGATGAACAGTTCAGATTTCCAATTAGCAATGCAATCTTACAATCTTATATTGGTGATAATTACAAGATCAAAACATTCTTACCTAAAACGGTTAATTTTGTTCCAGCTCCAAAGTATGCTTGATAACCACCGCTGTCACAGTATGATTGTATGAACAAATTTCCCAGATCTCTCTAATGCTAATACTGTGAAACTAGCTTGACAAAATTTCCCATACATTCACATTGTATCTGATGGTTCACAACTTTAGGAAGAAAAAAACATCTCGATTGTTCTAACAGCTGAACAAAACAGTGCTACAGAAGTAAAATATGACCTAGACTTGAACCACTAGCACAGAAAAGGTCTCAAATCATTCATTTAAATCCAAAAAACTGGAATACTTCAGAATTTTCATTATCATCAAAAATAAATTTGACATTGTTGGAAATTTCAAGAAGTAAACTTTCTTACCTAAAACTGTGAGCTTTGTTCCAGCTCCAAAGTACGCTGGATTGGCGTTGGCACAGTATACTTGTGCAAACAAATTTCCTAGATCTTTCTAATGCTATTTTTTTTCTCAACTCTCTAAAACTATATGACTATATAATTTCTCCTGGTTACTGCTATGGCGAAGTGAAACGGTACATTAAATAGAGAACATTACTGGCTCAGAGAGTAGCCATTGGCGCATAAAGAAACAATCTGGAACCATTAAGTCAAAGCAAAGTTACATTCTTCATTATCTAATGAATGACCACTTCATGCATTTCCATTAATTAAACATTGTTGACAATTACAGGGCCAAACTTTCTTACCTAAAACTGTGAGTTTTGTTCCAGCTCCAAAGTATGCTTGATACGCGTTGGCACAGTATACTTGTGCAAACAAATTTCTTCGATCTTTCTTATGCTAGCTTTAAAAACCTGGCATAATTGCATTTTGCAGAATCTGCTTAGGGCTGATGTCGCTCAATAAAAATGGATTTTACATGTACAAATTTGTAAACACAGACGTAAACTATGTTACAAGCTACATGTTAAAATTTGAAACGAGTGGACTTACCTAAAACGGTCAGTTTTGTTCCAGCTCCAAAATATGCTTGAGAGCCAGTGTCACATTGTAAAGCAGTGCTTCAAAATATGCATGATGTCCTCATGGTATTCCATAATAAAAGATAAAAACACAAAACAAAGCAGATCCAGAATGATTTCCAATTAAAAAGCACTTTGGTTTAAAGTTTTCAGTGATGCGTTATGAGAAAAATAAATAAATAAAGAAGAGCTAAGATGCAGCAGTGTGCATTTCCATGATGGAAAAATAAAATAAAATCATCAATAATGAGTAGAAAAAGAAAGTTGCATACTGAAAAGAATATGTAGAGACTGGAAGTTTAAATTGATGTGAAATAAACCACGTGTTCCAGTTCTCTGATCGACTAACACAAACAGTAAATGCAGGGAGGTTTTTGTACAGCGGCTCTATGGAAATGTATCATTGTGGCCCCCTGTCCCCACGGTGTTAAAGCATTAAACAAAAACAAAAGTGTGCATTCTGCCTCTAACCCGCACCCCTCCCATGGCTCACTTTATCTTTATTTCTCATCGGACACTTTGCACACTATTATAATTTTGTCAGGTGTTTTAGCAGGCAGTGTAATCTAAACTGAATGTTGCTATTTCTGTGAGCACCAAGAAATTGAGCAGGTGCATCGTATCAAAAAGAAAAAAAAAATCTTCCTGTGTCATAACCCCCACCCACATCCTCCTGTAACTGTATCAAAGTATGATTGATTCCAGGATCTGCTGCCTTCACTGTAACTACACCAGGAGATGGAGACACAGAAGCCTTAAGTTAAAATATTCATTTACTTACGAATGCTGAAAAAGCCCTGAAATACTGATGTACTGTGGTTTACATAAGTATTTACTTTTACACATTTTGTCGCCTAACGAGATAGAATGGATATGGACAGAATTGGAATTTGGTAAAAAAAACATGCCTACCATGCATATTTCCAAGGCCCAGGACAAACTATTCGATATGACTATATTATATGATGAAATTACAAAAGATGACCACACCTAAATTTTTGAACATTATAGTTGATCAAACAGATTTTTATTCATATAGCATTATTCTTCATATCAATGGACATCTAAACCCTCCTGTCCCACCCCGCCCCTTTCCACCAAAATTCTTAACAGTAACAAAGAACAGGCATGGACAACAGTTGTGATTGCAAAAGTATTCACCCTCATTGTTTGGTGAAAAATTCACCAAAAACGAATTCTTCTTCTCATATATCAGCGACACGCAATCAAATTAATCAAGGCTGTAGTTGACTGTTTTACTGTAGATTTCTTAAAGTGAATGTAATGTCCCTAAACCACACTTTTTTCCTTTGTACAAAGCAATCATTATATTGATTGGGCATGTGTTTTCGAGCTATAGCTGATCCAAAAGACCATAAATTAAAGGAAAATCAATAAGATCAGCTGATTTCTATGGAATCTGCCGAGACTGAACCGGAAAATCCCGAAGGGGTGCGTGACGTCACATGTGTAACAATCCAGGTATCAATTTTGTTCCCGTATGCAGCAGTGGTGAGACCAGTCTCGATATGGAATCACATTTTGGAGAGAATTCTGATAGTGACTGGGATTCTTACATGTCGGATGAAGTGGCAGATGATTATCAAGGATATTCCAGAGTAAATGATTATCTTTTCGAGCCCCCAAGATGAGAAACAGACGCCAGTTCACTCAATTCATGACAGTCCCGCTCACCGCCGATAGCGCACCACCAGCCAGAGAGAATTGGAAACACAGATTGGTTTGTGGATTTTTAT
>JAODLJ010000003.1:51708658-51718883 GCA_027576115.1 Cathorops melanopus
ATTCTTTTATGAATAATGTTTTCTCACACACACACACACACACACACACAGCTGTAGGTCATACTGAAATGCAACTAAATGACTTCAGGCTTTTGCACACACACACACACACACACACACACACACACACACACACACCAGGGTCAAAACTAAAATGAACGCAGTGTTCTTAATCATAAACTCATTTATACACTTCAGAGTATTTCCCTTCATTAGGAAACTTCTGTCCCACTGACGTCTTCAGTCGTCTATCTTTAGATAGATAGATAGATAGATAGATAGATAGATGTGTATTGTCCTTTTTCTTTGTGTGTCTGTGTGTGTGTGTGACGCTTCATTTTTCCTGTGTGCAGCGTTTTTCCTCGAAGCTGATCGTGTTTCCCGCAGCAATGCCACCAGATCTGTCTGACACAGCAGAATCCAGGATTCACACACACACACACACACACACACACACATACACACACTTAGTAATCCTTTCCCTTCCTTTTCATCAGTTTGCATCTTTGTCTTCCTCTGCATCATTCATCCAAACCTGTCCTTGACAATTGTGTGTGTGTAAAACCCTCCACTAGTGTTCACTACTTAGCAGTGTCATCTTTCTTTCTTTTCTGTCGATGTTTTTAGATAACCATTAAAGAATTTATATTACTTTCCTGACACATGATGATTTTTAAATTAAATTTATTTGGCATAAGTTTTTTTTTCCAACTTTTTAATTATTTTTTTAAATATTTGAAAATGAGTCACTGGATTATTATTATTATTTTTTTATCAAAGAAGAAGAAGCCTTTATTTTTATCACATGCACACTTAAACATAGTGAAATTCCTCTCTGCATTTAACTAATCTGAAGCAGTGAACACACACACACACACACACACAGAGCAGTGGGCAGCTATACTACAGCGCCTGGGGAGAAGTTGGGGTCAGGGGCCTCGCTCAAGGGCACTTCAGCCCAACCTCAGGCCCTGACTGCCCCATGTGAACCTAACCGCATGTCTTTGGACTGTGGGGGTTTTCATATTTATTGTAGTATTAAAATTGCCCTCCATTGCTTATCTATCTGTCTGTCTGTCTCCCAGTCCTGTAGTCAGTATTCCCAGGATCAGCTCCACATCCACCACAATCCGACCCAATGAACGAATGAATGTTCTGTCTCTCTCTCTCTCTCTCTCTCTCTTTCTCTCTCTCTCAGTCCTCCTCTCAGCTAACCCGATACAGTATCTCCTCAATAAGAATATTGAATATTCTGTGCTTTCCTAAACATGACTCAACCTTCGTTTCTGTGTTCTTTCACTTTTGGTCAGAAACATTGATGATGATTAAAATAGCATGCAACATTGAGTCACGAACACCAGCTCCATTTTCCATCCAAATGGTTCACAAATTATGCAAATTTCCAAAATTCCCTTTTTGATTGGGGCGCTGCTGAACACATGCCAAACACGACGCCACGGTCAGAGACCAAGAGGCCAAACACACACGGACTGATATGATCTAATAAGGAGCGACATTCTGAAAAGCTCTCGTGTGACAGGTTTTTATTTTTGTAGTGACATTTGAGGGTAAAGTTTCACTTGGAGTGGAATGAGTTTTAAAACCCACGTCAAGGTCTCAGTCTGAAGCGCCTGTAGGTGGATATGAACACACTTCTGAAGATAACAGCACATGGGTGTACAAACACACACAGACACGTACACACACAATGGATATTCTGTGTATTAGGACTTTATTGGTTTAGTAGCCGATAGAAGTGTTTATATATATATATAAAGAGAGAGCGAGAGAGAGAGAACCAGATTCCACACAGACAGACAGCAAGTTACAGACAGACAGACAGCTAGAAATAATATTAGACATCATAAAATATAGCAATGTCAGGGATGGAAGGAAGGAATTACAATTAATCTCATTACTGAAACAAAGGTGTTTTTTTGTGCTTATACACTTTTTGCCTTCGCCAGCTTTGTCAGAGGAGGTTATGTTTTCACTTTGCTTGTTTATTTGTTCCCAATGTAACTCAAAAAGTAGTGAACAGATTTTGATGAAATTTTGAGGAAAGATGAACCATAGGCCAAGGAACAATAGATTACATTTTGATGTAAATCCAGATGTGTGTGTGGATCCAGGATGTTCTAAAAAATGGCTTGGCAGAGGTATGAACTCGACCGAGCGCCCTTCTAGTTTGAGTATTTTACTTTGATTTGAGTATGTTTACTTTGAGGCATTTTTCTTCACTACAATTTAAATCGCCTCTGTTACAGAGTAAAAAAAATCTCCAGGAAATACACTTCAGGAAATGACATGATCTCCTACTCCAAGAAGACAGCCTCTGGATAATAATTAAATAATATTGTCTGGCTTTTTTTCGTGGTCTATCAGATATATTCCATTCAGCGAGCATGATACTGAACGAGTCAAAGATGAGTAACTGAATGGAATATATCTGATAGACCATGAAAAAAAGCCATTATTATTATTATTGTACATTCCTTTCGGGTGTTCAACACATATTTCTCTTTCAAAATTCTCTCAAACTCTTCAGTATTTAACGAAGCAAACCTGGCGGCCATGTTTGTTTACAAATTGTAATAGTCACTCACTCGCTAGCATGGAAGTTTTACGTCTCCAAGGTGTGACGTCATGTTGTCTTGACAACCATGCGATATCATAAACCATATTCAACGCTCATTCTCCATTGGGTAGAGTGACATAATACACGAAGGATAAGTGATATACTAACAATACTGCATGCTATCAAACCAAAAGAATGAAACCCGCTAGAAGGGAATAGTTTTTATTCTGTTGAAAAAGTGACCTGTATGTATAATAATTGTTAATTTTTTTATGTTTAACTGTCTTCCTTTACTGTATTTCTACAAAGAGGCGCGCCGGCTTTAGCAGTGTTCACAATGACGAGATTTGAATTTAAAAAAAAAAAAGAACAGCACAGTAATTACCTATAATGGTATTACAGTACTGTCCAGTAAATATGGTTTACTTTAGTGGTAAACTCTAAAATTTATGATAAATCTGTTACAGTGTAATCACAGTACAGGTGAACATAACTGAGTAACAAACCCCAGAACAGAAACAAAGGCGCATGCAGCTGGAATGAAAAGCACATGATGTGACAAATCTGAGCGAAGGAGCGGCATTATGGAACTGAGGAACTGCATGTAAGTGCATTTCGAGTGTGAAGTGTTTCTTAAGGCCACAGTGCAGTGCTTATGGTGGATCATTGTTAAATCAGGACCATATGGTGCTGAATTATAGCAAGAAATCACATTAAGTGTCCTAGAGTAAATTACATTAGCGAAAATTAGCCTTGTAGAGCCACATAATGCAGCACATGGCAGTCATTTCTTGTGATTGAATACCTTTTCCGTCCCATTAATTTCATGGATATGGTTCTAAATCATGATTAACCATCTCCTCGAACGCTTCCATGCTTCCAGCGATGCCACTCACCTCCACACAAGCTGAAGAGCTTCGCCAACATAAAGAACATTCCAATTATAGCCAAACATATTGTTCTTTTATCAGAGAGAAGCTTAAAGCAGCAGATGGGCATCAGAAAGGAGTTACAGGAATTCAAGACCATTATCAGCAGTCCTGCCAATTACAGCTGCAGGAGGAGGCGTAAGAGCTACGTACAGATCAGAGATCACACAGAGCCGCCGTGCTGAAGATACACAGACAGCACAGCTCAAGATAACAAGCTGTTTGTAGGCTGATTGCATGCTAAAGCAACAGACACAGATTACGCCATGCGTCAGGCAAAATTACACTCTACGCAAACTGAAATGATTTTTAGTGTCGAGCAAGGATTAAACGCTGTCAGCTGGGCTCAAGTTAAACCATAATTACTCACTGTTTCATTGCATCTAAAAGTGAAATTCGTCATGGGTATGAAGTGTCATGATTTATGTAGCGTCACTGCAAAAATATAAAAGAATCCTTTGGATCAGATCATAAGAAAACCCTCGATTCATTTTCTTGCTTTCTCTTGGCTTAGATTTTTGAAATTACGACGTTATGAAACGTCATCATTACGTACGTATTAATACAAGATGTTCTAGATGAAAATAATTAAGTAGACTTTAGCTTAAAATATATTAAAGTTCTAACATCATTCCATTGGGCCATTTCCCCGGGCGTGGCCATACTGGATTAGCCATGGATACACAGATGTATCAGGAGATGAAAATGACGGTGGCGCTGCGTGACGTAGGATTCCACGTGTCTTCTTCATTCCGTCCTGGATCCAAGAGGTTCAGCCGAGTAGCTTCATCAAGTAAAGTGAGAAAACTTTACTCCTGGAAAAAGCAGCAAACTGTACAGTGAGCATTTTACAGAAGATTGTGGATTTGTGGAGGACTTGGATGAAAAAATCACTGGGAAGAAATGAGACATGAGGCAGAAACGACAACTGAAGCTAGACACGATCCCGACTTTGTTTCACCACAAAACACCGACAGCATGACAGCACACCGTGTCACGCATCAAACGCATGGAAGATAAGCAGGGAAATATTTATTTTAAATAAACCGGCAATAAACTTGCCACTACTTTATTTTGATTCCTTTTCTAATCCTGCATTGCCATAATTTTTGTGGAGAAATGCAAGCAAATTGACCTAGAAGTCACGCTAGACCATAATATTATACTGTAGTCTAGTACAGCATGCACTTGTACACCTCCGCTGTGCTCGCGGGAAATGACATCACACACGATGGAGTTATGGCGGCCTCCCTGACAAAAAATAGTCCCGTCTGTTTTCATCACTTTAGTGGTTATATCGTTAAGAACAAATTCAACATGCAGCTTTTGTATAACCTGTTTTGTGAGTTAAGAATTTTTTAAATTATCCAATGAACCCTTAAAGAACTCATTTTCTAAGAATGTAGTACAGACATGCGATTACTACTGAACAATTTCAATACATTTACTTGCATAGAGATAATAGCTGAAAATATTCATTCATCTTCTATACCGCTTATCCATGTGAGCTGGAGCCAATCCCAGCTGACATGTAGCGAGAGGCGGGTTGCCATTCTACCACAGAGCGAACACAGCGAGACAGACAGCAATTCACACTCACGTTCACACTGACGTGCAATTTAGAGTAGCCAGTTGACCTAATCCACATGTCTTTGGGTTTATGGGAGGAAACCAGTGCACCCAGAGAAAATCCATGCATGCCCGGGGAAGACATGCAAACTTGACACAGGAAGGCCCTAGTTGACCATCAGGTTTGAACCCAGAACCTTCTTGCTGTGAGGTGGCTATAAGCTCAAAACATGTTTGTACAAAATTGATCTATAATTGAAGCCTAAGGGCAGCTGTGATCCTCCATCAATAAGTTTTTTTTAAGTGTGTGAACCTCTTTCATTTTTGTAAAAGGTTTTAATGAATTACACAGTCAAAGATTTTTGTTCATTAAGACCTACAGTACATACGCATAATGCATCCTTGAAGAGACAGGACTGTTTGTTTTCCTGTTCATGGGTCTAAAATGGCTGGAATTGCTTTGGTAAGCTATGGTATGATCACACTTTCTCTCATGTCTTCCTCATACTAGAACTCGAGAGTAATCGTTGTGGTTTTAAATATTTACTTCACTTGATGAACATCAGTGAATTTAACAACTTAAATGACTTTTATAACTGAGTTTCAAATTAACGGTTGTTTTTCTGAGTACAGGAGAATATGTCTATCTATTTATTTGTCTGTTTGTTTATTACCTCGCCCGCTACGGAGTAAGCGGGGCGAGGTATTGTTTTCGGTCGGGTTTCTTTGTTTTTTTGTTAACGATATTACGGGAAAACGGCTGAATCAATCTTCATGAAACTTTCAGGATAGATGGGCATTGGTCTCAAATAGAACCTCCAGATTTTTGGGGGTCATCTGGTCAAGGTCTCCAAAAAGGTCAAAATCGTTTTTGTTGCGGCTACTAAACTACATAAACTACGCATGCACATACACGTGTTCTGATTAAAATGGCCAGTGAGTGTATACAATTCGGTTCACCGTTCGAAATAAATGGACTCGAGTAAAAAAAATCGCTTTCAGACATGTTTATGCTTATTACAGAGGGAAAGTGCGTTCCACTGAGCTCTAGCGCTGGGCCATTTCTGGGAAATAAGAGTTTGGGTCATGGCGACAGTGTGTGTACCGTATGTCAGCCTCGGTTCAGAGGTTTCAGCTTCGAAAACTGTAAGATGTAAGAGTAGAATAATATAAAGTACAGACACTTGGGATATTTTACTTCTGTGATTTTTTTAATTGTTCATTTTTGGATTACGCTTCATTTTTGTGGCTACTACCTCATAGAGTATGTATATATGCTATATTTACTGTATGGACATGGGATCAGAAAACTATTTCATTTATAAGCAGTCGCCACATGTACTCATAGGGTACCTTTTAGTTTCGCAATATCTTCCTTCATATTCATCATAAGTGCTACCGGGCGAGGTTTGTTTTGCCTGGCGAGACTTGTTGAAGTTTAAGCTCTAAAATTCATTAAATTAATGTCTAATACGATATAGTTTTGTATTATATTATTATTAGAACATACACAAAGTACACAATACATAAGTTGTATCTTGTTTCCAAAGTGTGTTATATCTGAAATTCAACATTTGCATCACATTTTTTATCAATGAACTCAAATGCGTATGTGTTACTACATTTGCGGCATATTCTAATTATAGCTAATCACATTATAATCCAACACGAGGTTTAATGATCAGGCTCATTTCTTTGTAAAATAAGTAATCCCCAGTGTCTGTTTCTTGTTTTTCGTTTGTCATACCTCTGTACAATTAACAATTTTCTCTTTAACAAGTATCACACCAGTTCTATATTACAAAAAAAAAAAACACTACATTTGAAACTTTATTGAAGATGATTTTTGAGATCATTTGAGACCAAGGTCAAGCATCAAAAGGAAGAAGGTCGTGCCAGGAGTAACCCTTATCGCTAATGCATAAACATAAACCCAACACTAACTTCAAATATCATTTATCTGTTTGATCCAGAAAGCTAACAGCACTCATATTGTTATTATTCAGTTATCATTTCTACATTGTTTTGTTATGCATGTAATGGATATTATTTAATCCCATGACATTATGTTGTTTCTGATGTGTACCGGTATATTGTGTTTAAGAAGAAAAAAATCTAACATATCTTTAGAAAAATGCAGTATATTTACATAAAAGTGCATATCTTTTGACCTTCTTGTTCTTAAATACGTTACATTAATAGCGTTTAGCAGATGCCCTTATCCAGAGCGACGTACAACATACTCAGAGCAGTCTGGAGAGCAGTTTAAGGTTAGGAGCCTTGCTCAAGGGCACTTCAGTCATTCCTACTGGTCCAGGAACTCAAACCAGCGACCTTTTGGTTGCAAAATTGTTTTCACAGTGAAACAATATTGATATCAAACACTTATCCCTGAGTCACGCTCTGAAAATAAAGTACATTATTGTACCTTTAAGAGTACAGTGGCTTGTCACTGGGGCAGGGACCCTCTAAAGTACTCATTTGTCCCCTTTAGGTACTGTTTGGGAACATATATGCACCTTTTTGGCCCTCAAAAGGTACATTTATACCCCTTTTCGACCAACAGGGAACAGGTTCTGCTCTTGTTCATGCATCAAATCTTGAACCGTTCAAGGCATTTTAACCCAAAATAAATTGGTTCCGAACCTGAAAAGTTGGTTCCCAGTTGGAACCAAAATATAGCTGGGTTGTTGTTTTTTTTTTTCCAGCACAAACCGTGATGATATCAGTGGGCATGTCATTAGTTTGGACAGGAAGCGATGGAGAATGCAACGGAAAAGACAGAAAAAAAAATGCAGGCTGAAAACAAATATCTGCAACAACAGAACAAAAGCTTGAAGGTAATCAATGCACTCCAACATCCTGCTACAACTGTTTACTCCTGTTGTGAGTTGTGCAACACTTTCAATTCATGACACGTGTTTGATTACAGCGGTTCTGCTCAAAGCTGGTGAAAATGTGAGCCGGTTTGCTAGCTGGCACCAAGGTTCAAAGAATCTTGAATGGAACCAGTTCAAGAACCCATTTCCTGTTGGTTGAAAAGGGGTAATAGTTATTTTGAGGTCCATGAATGAGCCCTTGGGGGTGCATTAGTGTAGATTATACCTTGGGGGATAGAAATGGACTCCTACTTTACCTCTGTTTCTGACTAAAAAAAAAAAACTTGGAAATACTTCGTTTTGGAATCCTTAAATTCTTCATGTATCCAGATCTATTTAACTCCATCAGCCACTGAAATCTAGTTTATCATGTCAGACGCTCCTGATGCACTGTTACAGCGAGAGAGAGAGAGTGTGTGTGTGTGTGTGTGTGTGTGAGAGAGAGAGCGAGAGAGAGAGAAGGAACTGGAATGAAGAGAGTAATGGTCCACTAAGACGGGGCCTGGCTCTACAGGAAGTAAGCTCATATCTGCATTTCCCTGCAGTCTCTCTGCATTATACATTTTTCATGACCGCTGAGCGGGAATTAGCCACGAATCCCAGCAGCAAATCTCTCATCCCTGAGCCAACGAGAGAGAGAAAGAGAGAGGACTCATGGGAGCGGTGAAGAAGCACTGTTCCTCCAACGCACCTACAGGGTCTGCCTCATGCGTACAGGGCCCTCGTCTGAAATGGGAATTTGTGAGACCACTTTCTTAAAAGTATTGTAATTAATTAAAACCTTTATTAACTGAATGAATTTATTACTAATTTATTATGCATTTATTACATTTATTACTATTACTAATGAGCTGAATAGCCACAGACGGAGATGGACAGAGAGAACATGAGTAGTAGCGTGATACTGTCTGGTTTATATTGCATACACCATGGAAAGTGAAAATTCAGCTGCTTTTTTAAGGAAATAAATGATTATTTAGATAGTTATGTGATTCATGATCACCAGATAATGTTTTCTTATGATAGAGTTTTCTCCTAATTTTGTATTTGCTGTGCTAGTTGGGGAAGAAGAATAATACTTTTGTCTTCATGCAGGACTTGCAGACAGGTGGAATGCTAAATCACTTCCTGTTTACTATATATGCTAACTATATGGTTTTTGCTAAAACCCATGACACGGAACGGGACGTGACATGTTATTGCTCGGGCAGTGACCTCCCTGCAATACGGGATGGGACAGGATGGACCCATGACATACGGGACGGGATGGGACACCTACCTTGTCCGTTATGGGATATAATTTGTTAATTAATAAATAATTTGTTGAAAAATTATTGTGTTGACTTGTCATTTCTTGGATTTCAGTTGTACTAAATGTAAACAGTGGTATCATCCATCATGTGAAGAACTGGGGCATAAAACCCAGGATGAAATTAACAAAGCAAAGAATTTAAAATGTAGCAAATGTCAGAGCAAACGTGGAAGATCAAAGAAGAAATAAATATTAACACATACACACTAATTTGTTAGTTATTTCTTTCTTTTCTTTCTTTTGAGTGAAAATATGTCCGTGACAATTATTCCGCTCCGTGACGGGACGGGGAGCTGACCATGAGCGAAAATATGTCACGTCACGTCCCGTCCTGTGTCATGGGTTTTAGTAATCATCTAACTAGATAGGGTATAGCATTTAAGATTGAACGACAGAACGTCCAATAAATGGCTGTTGGAATTAGCGGAATGTAATATCAAATATTGGACATGCTGTTGTTGTTGTTGAATTTAATAGCGAATTAGAAATTTGATAGCTATATATAACGATATTATAAATTCTGTTTCTTACATCAAGCAGCGAAGGGCATCCCAAACTTTAGATGATGCTACATGGAGTTCGTGGCAGCCTCCAAACATGGCACCCACTGACTACAATTCCCAAACGCCACAGCGCCCTCCCTCTCCCTCCGCATTCTTATCACCACCGCACCTGTTCCACATTACACCTCATCAGTCAGACAACTTCAGGTTGTCTGTAACCACGGTTACAAACCCTCACTGCGAAGTATTGTTCAGTGTCCCAGTACCTGATCACACCAAGCCGCTTGTTCCTTGTATTTGACTGTAGTGACTTTGACCCTGTTTTTGTTTATATTCAGACTCTGAACCTTTAAAGGAGAACTCATCTCATCTCATTATCTCTTGCCGCTTTATCCTGTTCTACAGGGTCGCAGGCAAGCTGGAGCCTATCCCAGCTGACTACGGGCGAAAGGCGG
>JAODLJ010000003.1:56187417-56198303 GCA_027576115.1 Cathorops melanopus
TTATTGTGAATGTCAAGCCATTATTAATAACTTGCATGAATGCTGAAGCGGGATAAACGGGATAATGCAATAAGGCCGGTTCCTCGCGTCAAGCTGCTACTGTATGCATCAAAATCGGTTTATAGCCTGACTCAGGGATGTCCGTTTCATGTAAGCCAAGAAGGCTATGATAAAGCTCATCACGAGCACGACGTAGGCTACCTTTTAAAATAAGGGGTCGGAAGGCGAATCGGGAAGGCTGCGTTATTTTTAATTAGCCTAACAGGCCTACTTGCAGTCCGGGTATATGCGCAACGGCAGGCCTGTGTACACGCCTCTCCGTTCTGTGTGTGGGTGTGTGCGCGCGCGCGTGAACGAGAAGAAAAAGCACTATGAATGAACGGAACGATCCGCAACGGAATTTTTTTTTTTCAAAATGGAGATATGAAATTCATCTGAAGTGAATAGACTTGTGCAAAAGACAGAACATGTAAAAAAAAAAAAACCTGAATCAAGTTCAGTACCTGATATCACTACAGAGACTGTTATAGAAGGTTTAGGATTAGATCAATATTCAGATTGTTCAGAAATTGAACAATGAATCAAAAACAAATTTGACTATACAAACTTATATTTTTGATGTTTACAAAATCAAGTTATTGTAACTGTTACTTGATTTTGTCAACATCAAAAATATATAAAGTTTTGAATTGTCAAATGTATTTTTGATTCATTACTATATGGCAGTTCTATTAACATTTTTAGTCTTGATTACCATCACTTCAGGCTTTATTTTGCTGTTTAAAATTCCTCCCCAAATGCCTTGAAACTGTGTCTCAGATAACCCCAGTTTTCCATTTTTCTCGCCTATGGTTCATAGTGAAGGGCTTCAGCCTTTTTAATTCTACCCTCCTATTCTCTGCCTCATACCCTTTTATTCCCCTCAACTTTGAGACCACTGCTACAGAGCCATGCCGTTTTATGCAGAAAGCGGTTTGGCATTGTCTTGCTGGAAGAAAGAAGGTTTTCCCTGAAAAAGATTTTGTCTGCATGGCAGCATGTTGCTCTGAAATATGTATATATCATTCAGCATTAATGATGCCTTCCCAGATGTATAAGCCACCCATGTCATGTGCACTAATGCTCCCTCATACCGTCACAGATGCTGGCTTTTGAACTGTTTGCTAATAACAAGCTGGATGGTCCCTCTCCTCTTTACCCTGGAGGATGTGGTGGATTTCTAAAAAGAATTTTACTTTTGATTCGTCAGAACTCGGGACAATTTTCCACTTTGCCTCAGTCCATCGTAAAAGAGCTCGGGCCCAGAGAAGGTGACTGTGTTTCTGGACATTGTTTATAGATGGTTTTAACTTGCATTTGTGCAGTAATGAATTGTTTTCACAGATGATGGTTTTTTGAAGTGTTCCTGAGCCCATATCGTGAGTTCCACTACAGAGACGTGTCTGCTTTTAATGCAGTGTTGCCTGAGGGCCTGGAGATCACAGGCATCCAATGTCAGTTTTCAGCCTTGTCTCTTGCATACAGAGATTTCTCCAGATTCTCTTAATCTTTTAATTATATAATGTACCATAGATGATGTGATCCCCCAAATTATTTGCAATTTTACATTGAGGAACGTTATTCTTAAATTGTTGTACTGTTTGCTCACACAGTCTTTCATAGAGCGATGAACCCCTCCCCGTCTTTAGTTCTGAGAGACTCAGTCTCTCTGGGATGCTCTTTTTATACCCAATCATATTACTGACCTGTTGCCCTTTAAGCAAATTAGCTTATTTTTAATTTTTTTTAGCATTACACAACTTCTTCAGTCTTTTGTTGCCCCTGTTCCAACTTTTCTGAAATGTGCTGCTGACATCAAATTCAAAATGAGCATATATTTTTCAAAAAACAATAAAATTCTTCGGTTTCAACATTTGATATTTTGTCTTTGTACTATTTTCAATGAAATATAGAGTTCCCATGATTTGCAAATCTTCACATTCTGTTTTTATTTCCAGTTTACATTGCGTCCCAACTTTTTCGGCATTGGGCTTATGTAAGGCGGTTACTGAAAATGAGTGAGGCATTTCCCAGAAATGGAACATGTTTTATCAGACAGCCAGGAAATAACAGTGGAACTGATTTCATGTGGGAAAAGTCTGTCTCAGTATTTAAAAAAAAATTGATTTTAAAAGTGCAGACTTTTGTCGGCAAAAATTTTTTTGCAGACACGCTGCTCCACTCCACTGCACTCCACTTCAATTCACTTCATCACACTTCACTTAACTTCACAGGTTTAATGTGAATCAAGTCATAGCTTTTGGACACTTACTGGAACTGGCATCATTTTTTTAAAGTAAATAGCTCCAATCACCTGGATATCATGCACTCGAAAATATCAAGAACGCCACAGGAAACCCTTTTTCTAAGTGCAGTTGTTCAACTTTCTTCCTCCTCCTGTAACTTCTGGACAGAGTTTCTACTTGACATCTTTCCTCCAAGAGAAGCTTTCTGTGGGCGGCATCTTCTCAGAAATAAAGAATGTTTTCAGGTGCTTGATGGAAATTGTTTTCTTCAGTCAGGTTTCGACTGTATGATTTTGTTGGAGAAAAAAATTGCACATTCTTTGGCTGTAAATTGAGATCAGCTTAGAAATGATAATGCGATGTGATTTCGTGACATTGCACTGTACTTTCCAAAGGCAGCTGATTATTTTAATTTTAATTACGTAGCTTGTTCCAAAGCCACCAATATGAGGACAGCATAGGATTAAGAGAAAAAAAAACCTCATAGGACAGCAAGAAAGACAATTGTCGCAATGGCAAAAAAAATACATGAAAATACTGGCTTGCTCACATTAACTCTTTTTACCAGAGGCCAATAAAAAAATAAAAAAATCCACCTGTATTGAGAGTGTCCGTGTTCAGCATTGTCACACTTCACAGTAGTAGTTAACAGCACATATGAAAGTAGACACTCAGGGCTTTAAGAATTTGCTGTTTTCCTGGAGTATTTCTTTTTGAACCTAGGCTTAAATGTTATAATTTTACTGTGAAAGCTGTATACAGTGTTTTACTATTAAAACAAAGTGGCGTTGACTGGTTTATATCTGAGCAGGGGGTTCACAACCCTCCATTTTCCCACTGCCCTGCTTACCAGCAGCTAAACACAGAGACACGATACTCTACACACAGAAACCCAGCAGTTTCTGTTGTGATGTTTTATACTTTTTTTTTTTCCCTTGGCATAAGATTGTTTTTATTATAACCCCAAATCAGAAAAAGTTGGGGCAGTATGGAAAACGCAAGTTAAAAGAAATACACAGCGATTTCTACATTTATTTTGACTTGCATTTCATTGCAGACAGAATGAACCCAAGATGTTTCAGGTTTTGTCCGGTCAACTTTATTTAATTTGTTAATATACATCCATTCCCGCATTTCAGGCCTGCAAGACATCCCAGAAAAAGTTGTGACAGGAGCAACTTAGGGCAAGTAATGAGACAAAGCAATTAAATGATGATGTGATTTGAAACAGGTGATTGTCATCATGATTTGGTCCAAAATCGGTATCCAGGAAAGGCCTCGTCTTTGAGGAGCAAATATGGGCTGAGAATCTCCAGTTTGACAACAAATATGTGAGAAAATTATTGAAATGTTTAAAAAACAACATTTAAAGAAAGATATGAAGGGATTTGGATATTTCACCCTCATGAAATGATTCAAGGAACCTGGAGGAATTTCAGTGTGTAAAGGGCAAGGGCGCAAGCCTAATCTGAACACCTGTGATCTCCGATTCTTCAGACGGCACTGCATCAAGAACCGTCATTCATCTATAGCTAATATAACCACATGGGTTTGGGATTACTTTAGCAAACCTTTGTCAAGTTCTACAATACGGCGTTACATCCACAAACACCAGTTAAATCTTTACTGTGCAAAAACGAAGCCTTATTTTCACTGTGTCCAGAAGCGCTGTCAATTTCTCTGGGCTCAGAGGCATCTGAATGGACACAGTGTCCTCCGGACCAAAGACGAAAAGGACTATCCAGACTGTTATTAGCAACAAGTCTAAAAGCCAGGGTTTGTCATGGTATGGGGTTGTGTCAATACCCTTGGCAAACGTAACTGACTACTGTTGCTCAGCTTAAGACCTGTTTGCAAGAAGAAATAAAAAATGAAACGCTTTATCACTTGGTGTCTTCAGTTCCTAAACATATTTTAAGTGTTGTGAGAAGGAATGGCAACATTATAAAGTGGTAAATGCTTTACCGTCCCAACTTTTTTTGAAATGTGTTATAATAATCAGAATTGTAATAAGTGTTTATTTTGAAAAAATAAAAATAAATTCCACGAGGTAAACTATCAAATAAAGTGTCGTAGTGTTCTGAGTGCAATACAGGTCAAAGATTATTTGCAAATCATTGTTTCCAGTTTTAAATTCAATTTCAGTATACCATCCCAACTTTTGCTGATTTGGGGTTGTCCACTGAGGGGTTGTTTCTCTCTATACAGCCCCATTTTCCTCCAAAAGCCTGGATTAAAATGACTTTTTACGTGTACTCGGCTGTAAAATTACTCAGAATGTCCATCACTGCTTTCAATGTGGTTTTGCATATGTATTTTTGAATTCCTTGAATACTGTGGATACATTTATTTTATACAGAACAAATAGTGTGTAATTTGGGATACAGAACCTTTGATCCAAGTGGTGGAAAAAGAAAAATATTTTGGGGAAGGATGTTTTCAATTTTTTTCTATGTATGTATTCTTATTAACAAGTATGCCCTGGAAGAAGAAGAATGGGGTATTAAGTGTTTCATGTCAGGGTTAAGTCCCTCCTTCCAGCTCATAGCTGTAATCCATGGTGAAAATACACCGTAAAATTGGTAGGCCGAAAGTAATAGGTTCCTTTCCCATGGTATCCACCTTCCATTAAATGAACAATTTTACTGTTGTTAGTCAAAGGACCTAATGACCGAGCGTTTAAGGAAACCTGCAAAAATCAAAGCTGAACTTGAATCCTCTCATAAACAGAGATGTCTTGATGCATCAGAGTTGTTCGGTTGATTTTTGCGGTCAATAAAGACAATCTTCAAGAGCTGCTTCGGACCAGATGTACGATTCAATCAATAAACCATGGAAATCAAATAAGACTCGCACACCTTGTCCATAATTCAATGTATCCTTTTCAGAGGGGCTGTGTATGTGACAGCAAAGTCAAATAAATAGCTGGCTACCTGTCGAGAAAATTTGCAAACATTACTCTGCACTCCTCGTTATCCCCGAGATGTTTATTGCAGCAGCTCCGACCATAGTTCCAGCTGCAAGGTTTATATTAAAGTGCTCATTCTAATCATTACCATTTCTGTAGTAATGATATACACAGGAATTGCATGGTGGATGCTCCACATAAATGGATTTTTTTTTATGTAATTGTTTGTTTATTTGACATTTTTAGGCGTTTCTAGTGTAACAGTCAGCCATATAGCTTTCCCTTTATGTTTTTTGACATCAGGAGTTATGACAAGCTGTATTTTCCCCCTATTACCTTCAAGGGGGGGGAAGGCTGATGAAAGACCACTAAAGACTGTGCTGATTATAGCTGTTAGCCGATAACAGGAACTAACTTGCTTCACAAATGTCAATCACAACTATTAATGGATGAAATTACATCATTTTTTCACAAATAAAATATTATCACTGTTTTTTTTGCAAATTGCTGTCGGGAGAGAGAAATAAAAACTTTGGGATGTCACTATTTTCGGAAAAATAATCATCTTTTTTTGGTGAGATAAGTAAATCTGCTTCATGTTAGGCCTTTTTACACCCTGTAGTTGATTACTGTCATATAACAGCATGCCCCCAAGTATTCTTCTCCTTACATAATGCAGATTTCAAATACATTCTAATTATATAGAAAGAATATTAAGCGTATGTCGTCTGAACGATAGGTATGTAATATCGTATGACAAATTGTGAAACGAACTTACGATGATTTGAATTGATGAAACAAAAAATGAATCGTGATTACGCAACTTGATGATAACCTCTTAGTTTTTCCAAGCTATAATCGTGTTGTTTAGACAGCAGAGGGCGCAATAAGATAAAATAGCGAGAATCCATGTGACTTCACCCTAGGCTGAAGTAACACAGCTCTAATGCCATGAAAACACACACAAAAAAAAACAGATCTGAAATGTGAAATGTGAAAGAGCTGTTGTGTGATTCAATGTACAAATAGATTTAACAATTAATCAAAGCGTGGCATGGGGAAAGCTATGGCCTAATGGCTAAAGGAGAAGGTTTAAGACCAAAAGGTTGTTAGTTTGATTCCCTGGACCAACAAGAACAGCTGAAGTGCCCTTGAGCAAGGCACCTAACCTCTAACTGCTCCCCAGGCTGCTCTGGATAAGAGCATCTGCTAAATGCCTGTAATGTAAAGCTCCCATTTACATGCCACTGAAAGCTAAAGAAAAGAGAAGCAAAAGCAGGTAGCACAAATGTTTATTAAAAAAATTATTAAGAAAAGCCTGTCTTTGAATTAACTTTATTTAATGTTTAATAAAAGCATTGTTCTAGTTAATATGCTGTTATATTTTACACCAATTTTTACTGATGTGGGTACATTACTGTTAGTTATTAAAGAAATGATTTTTTTTTTGTTTTTGTTTTTGTTTAAACTTAGCCAAAGGAATATTTAAGTTGATAGAGAAAAGGAAATTTTTTTTTTTTTTTTGGGGGGGGGAATAAAGTTTTCTTCATTTAAACTGTTTTTCCAAAAAAATGTTTTGGGGAAAATCTAATCATGAACATAATATTGTGAATTGAACTGAATTGAATTGTGAACTGGGTGAATCGTTACCTGCCTACTGAACACATGCTTCAATAGAAGAGATCATGCATGAGGAAAATCTGATCTATTGTCCAAAGCAGTTAATGTGGTTAATATCACAAAATTGCTTGCATTTAATTTAGGGACCTAGGAATAGTGAATATTATTTAATCTTGAATATTCAATTTTCAAGATATTGAATAGTTATTCGGCACTATTAGTTATTAGTACTGTCGCCTCACAGTAAGAAGGTTCTGGGTTCAAGCCCAGTGGTCGACGGGGGTCTGTGTGGAGTTTGCATGTTCTCCATGTGTCTGTGTGGGTTTCCTCCAGGTGCTCTGGTTTCCCCTACAGTAAAGACATGCAGGTTAGGCTAACGAGTGGCTTTAAATTGCCTATAGGTGTGAATGGTTGTTGGTCATCTCTGTATAGCCCTGTGATAGATTGGTGACCTGCCCAGGGTGAACCCCACCTCTCATCTGAAGTCAGCTGAGATTGGCTCTTGCTTACCGCATGACCCAGACAGATAAGCAGTGTAGATGATGGATGGATGTTGCACAGATAGTTTCAGTTCTCAGTTTATTTATTTAGTGCTTAATTATAGCATAGCTAATCCTAGCACTGGTGGTCTAGCAGTATAATAATAAATAAATCATATAAATTTACAAGCAAAATGTTAACAATAGTACAAAATACTAACAAAATATAATTAAGGTCAGACGATGTGTTCTGATTTTCAATTTGCACACTTGCCAACCCCCCAGAGAATGAAAAGCGGTAGATCAGATTGTGTGACACAGTCACACCCTTCTAGGGAAGGTCCAAGGGCATGCCCGTCCTAAATTTTTTTTTTTTTTAAATGGTATAAAATATTGCATTCTCTTGCATTCCGGGCGCCAGAAAACTGATCGAGAAATCAGACCGACATACTTCACAAAATGCTGCTTCTCACCTTGCCTCAATGCACGGATGATCTGATGACCAAGTCAAGTTGAACTTTTATGTCACAGTGAATATTTTTTTCTTCAGAGTTTTCATTGTTCATGATCACCAGAGAGTGTTTGGTTTTTACAAATACCAATGCGATTTGTTGTAACACATGAGCTCATTCCCGACTGGGTCGAACCATAACAAGAACCAACAGAATGGTGCGACAGAGCGATACAATTTATATTCAACATTATTGTGCCATTCTATTGGCTCTCAGCTTCACTTAATGACTATTCGATGCTATATGCTTGTATCCCCTGCGCCAAAAACAGCTGAAGTGAGATCGGAAGAGCAAATCCAACAGCGTTCACTGATTATTTTGTAATGCGGCAGTTTTTAGAACTAAAAGCAGTCGGCAGTATTTACCGTACCTGTCCAAAGCAGCAGACTACCAAGTGAATCAGTAGATTTGGCAAGTATGCACATGGTGTTTGAATTTAATGCTGGAATTCACACTTGTTAATGTTAACTAATGTGTTAACAATGTCAGTGAAGTGAACTTTGATCGAACATGTTGCTCATTTTTGGATTCTACATTCAGTGTTGCCAGGGAGTTGTTTCCCCTGAACCACCCTGGACCTTCAAGTCTTATTCAGATCCCCTTCGGCAATGGTTCATGAATTTCTTTGACAGAAATAAGCACTGGAAGTAAAAATATACACAGTCATATCAGCAGTTTGAGTGAATTCTGCAAACAGCTTCATATCTTCACAAACAAAAAGATCAACAAAAAGGTCATGGAATGTGAAATAAGCCAATTCCAGACTGCATGAGGAACATGACCAATGAATCTGTGACATTTTGCTTGCACACATGGACTTTCTTTGAGATTAGCTTGAGTTCACAAGGACATGTTGCCATTGATTATGCTTTTCTGGTTTGTTTTAGTTTTTCCTTGTGGTTTTTTGGTCTTTTATTTTTTTTTCTTCTTTCCTTTTCCTTTGGTACATGACTGGTAATCATCATTCTTTCATCTTCAGTAATCTCTTTAGGGTCCTGATTAGGGTCACAGTGGATCTGGAGTCTATCCTGGGAACGCTGAATGCACTGGTTGGGAAGCCAGGGCACCATACACATACGGACACACACATTCACACACTTATTCACATCTAGGGGCAACATAGAGTCACTAATTGACCTATCAGCAAGTTTTTGGGATGTGGTAGGAAACTGAAGAACACAGAAGAAATCAGATGGCTGAGAAATTCATTTATGCACTGAGGCTCCCAATATCTTCTTAAAGCATGGTTCTGCTCAACTCAACAGAACTTATTTATCAACAGTATATCAGGCCATCGCAGGTTGACAGCAGAAGATGGAGCCACCCCTTCACTGCCTTCCTAACGATGCCATCAAGCTTGGCTAGGGTTCTCGTTGGCATATTGCCTAGATCAGCCTGGTAGATGAGTCTCAGGAGAGCGAATGAGTTTAAAACCGCCACACACTGTGAGAGTTTAAGAGGAGTTTTCTTGATCCACCCAACTCATTCCTGGAGCTTGGAGGATGGATCCTGGACAACTATGCCCTTTCATGGCTCAATCTCGAGACCAGGGTACCGCACCATTTCCCCTGGCTTCAGCTGGTGAATGGTTTCAACTCCGATCATCCAGGTTCTATCAGTAAGCACCATGCCTTTTTCGATCATGAAGCGGTGACACTTTCTGGGCTGAACGCTTAGCCCAGTCACCTCACAAAAATCCTCCAGAACCATCAAGCTCCTCCTCATTCCCCTATCCAAGCCACTCAATAGCGCTAGATCGTCAGCAAAAGCCAACATTGCAATCATTCACCCATCCCAACCGTAGCCTTCGCCTAGGACTTTTAGAGCCTAGATCAGGGGGTCCATGGCTAGGTTGAATAGCAAAGGGGACATGGGGTCACCCTGCTTGACTAGTAATGTATTGTAACTTATTTGTTGAGCCCTGGCATGTGTGTTTGGGAAGGAGGACTCGAGAGAGGTGACGTGATAAAAAGGTTTGTGCTTATTTTATCGTTAATATTTCTGTGAAAGCTTTTCAGCATTTTCTCACTCATGGATAGACACATGCACAAACACACAGAGTTCAGCTCAGCGCTTTCTCTCTCTCTCTCTCTCTGTCTCTCCAGGGACGGCTCCAGTTCAAGAATCTGACAGATGCACATTTGCAGAAATATCTTCACTAATTTTACCAGATTGCTATGGATTTTCGCAGGGGCGTAGAACATGCCAAGCCCTTTTGAAAGAGGGCAGCCATGGCCCGCTACAACCATGGCTCGGCCTGCTATTCGCCCCCGAAGTCCCGTGTGAGCGCAGCTCAACAAAAACTTTAATATGTACCCTGGCTCCAGCCACGCGCACAGGCTAGGATTTAAAAATTCATTACTCAGCCACCGAAAGTCATCGCCCCGCCAAACTTTACAGGCACCTCCCTCTGCCTGAAACTTTCGAAACAGCCCAGGCACGGCCCACTACAACTGTGGCTCAGCCCATTATTCGCAGCGAATTTTGAATTTCAACCTCTTTCTGGGGCATTTTATTGGTTTGACCTAGAGTCTTTGTCTCAGGTCACGCTATACAAAGCAGCGTGAGAATACAGGTAATTAGGTCAGGGTAAGCATCACCGCTTCCTACAGGTGGTCAGATCCTGAACCACTGGTCTGTTGGTTGAGCGTGGCTATAGCCCATGTAGCCGGCTAGCGGTAAAGTAAACAAATGCCCCAGGACTGATGCCAAGTGGAGCACATATATTCCTGACCAATGCATGTGCATCGGTTGCATCAGTCTGAATCCGTCCCTGCTCTCACTCTTTCTGGTTCACAGCATTCTTGATACAAACAAGTAACACATCAGTAAGTTTGCCGTAATCACACACGGGTATCATCACACTTTACCTGCCAGTTCAACCCGCCTCCGTCTGCAGCTGCTGCCTGACCATGCCCCCACTGCCACATTAGTTGAAACCTTTTTTACTAAGAGAGTAATTTTCACAACTTGCAGATTTTTTTCACATCCTGTTGTCTGTCAAAGCTCATCTCATCTCATTATCTGTAGCCGCTTTATCCTGTTCTACAGGGTCGCAGGCAAGCTGGATCCTATCCCAGCT
>JAODLJ010000003.1:56428175-56438986 GCA_027576115.1 Cathorops melanopus
GCGATGGAGGAAGAATGACTAAACATCCTGCACTCAGCACACTGAACAGGCTGAAGGTGTGCCATGATGAAAAGATTAACGTACCTTAATCGAAGATCTGTTGATATTAAAGCAGATCCGATGTGGATGGCCTCCACTTGTCGGCTTTATACAGGAGGAGAAAGAAAAGAAAGCTTCCAGTCTTGGCGTTCTTCCAAAAAAAGAGAGGAAACAAAAACAGAAAAAGGAAAGCAAAAGTGGAAAGTACAAAAAGGAAAGCAAAAGTACAATGAAAAAATGAAGAGGATACTGGAAAATTGTTTGTAGAAAAAAAAATTAAAAAGATTAGTGATTAATGCCAACACTCACCGAAAAACGACTCATCGCAAACAACTAGGGAACCAGGAAATGCGTAGCACAGAATGTGCATGCACAACCCAGTACAAGTTGGTGTTGGATTTGCCATAACTAACCAACTTGATATCAATCCTGAACCCATAAACGACAGACTAATGACAGCCAGGATTCCATTGAAGAACAACACCTATCTAACTCTGATCAGTGTTTACACACCTACAATGCAAAGCTCAGAAGTTGAAAAGGAAAGCTTTTTTTTTTTAAGATTTTTTTTTGGGCTTTTTCCACCTTTATTGGATAGGACAGTGTAGAGACAGGAAATGAGTGGGAGACAGAGACAGGGAGGGATCAGGAAATGACCTCGGGTTGGAATCGAACCCGGGTCCCCAGATTTATGGTATGGCGCCCCCCCAAAAAAGGAAAGCTTTTATGAGAAACTCAGTGAGTGCATTGTCAAAGCCAGAGGAGACAGCATAATCATCTTTGGTGACTTTAATGCTTCTTGTTGGGAAGGAGTGGCAGCTGTGGCCATCAGTTCTTGGCAAACATGGAACAGGGAAAATTAACTCAAACGGTTATTGCTACTCGAATTTTGTACCCGCTTTGATCTCTTGATTATGGGGACAATGTTTCAACTCAAGGATCATTTCAAGAACACCTGGCAACATCTACGCTCAAAACACTGGCAACAAATTGACCATGTATTAGCCAATAGAACTGCTAGGCAGTACATTAGAGTGACAAAGGTCATACTCACAGCAGACTGCTTTACAGATCACAAACTTCTCAATACAAAGGTGTTGCTTTGTGGTAAGGAAGAACAGAAAGACAAAACCACCACCTAAACTTGATACTAAGTTAGATGCTGAGAAGAAAGAGAAGTTGACACTCTACTTAGAAGAGGCGCTCCCGAGTTGTGAAGAATCATGGGAAGATCTGAAGGTCGTTCTCCAGCATGCTGCCAAAGACATCTTTGCAAAGAAAAAGAGAAAAAGTGCAGACTGGTTTGACAACAAGGCAGATGACATACAGAAACTTCTAAAGGATAAGAAACTTTGTGGTGATAAGAATGCCCTCAGGAATGAAGTAAGAAGACTCAAGAATGAATGGTTCCAAAAAAAAGCATTTCATGCTGAACAACACACACAGGAGAAGAATCACAGGGAGTTTTATGCCTCTTTCAATACTGTTTATGGACCTAGATCTAAAAATCTTCACCCAGTCAGAACGAAAAATGGTGAGCTTCTCTCATCATCAGAAGATATTAAGAACAGGTGTGTTGAACATTTCAATGAGCTTCTTAATCAACCTACTAGTGTTGAGTTGGTTGTCTTAGATGATATTGATGAATATCCGATTATGGAAGAACTTGATGAACATATTACGATGATGGAGGTTGAGTCTGCACTGAATAATACCAAATTAAAAAAAGAGTCCAGGACCAGATGGTATATTACCAGAAATTCTTGTGCATGGTGGCAGTAAATTGAAAGCCTATCTGTTAACCATCTTTAATTTAATGTGGAGGACTGAAGGGTTGCCATCTGACTGGATAGATGCTAATATCTGTATCATATTCAAGAAAGGCAACTGCAGTCAGTCAGTGTGGGAATTACAGAGGTATATCTTTATTCAGTGTCGTAGGAAAAGTGTTTGCTGACGTTCGACTTCAGAGGATCCTCTGTTTAGCTGAGATGATATATTCTGAGTCTCAATCAGGATACAGAAGTAACAGAAGTACCATAGATGGCATTTTTACTCTGCGATAGATAATGGAAAAATGTAGAGAGCAACAACAAAACCTGCATACTGCTTTCATCGATTTCACCTAGGCTTTTGATTGTGTAAATTGCGAGCTTCGTTTTAAGATCTTGACAATATTGGGCTGTCCTCCAAAACTCAACCACATTATAAGGAGTCTGCACACAGATGTACATGCAAGACGAACAGTTGACTGAGCCCATAGAGTACAACAGTAGGGTTAAACAAGGGTGTAAGCTCGCTCCCACCCTATTTGGGATATATGCCACCATTCTATAACTTCTTGCTTTCAAGAACATCAGTCCCATACATAGCATCAAGGTTCGCTTTAGATATGATGGTGACATATTTGATCTGAGATGTCTAAACTCTAAAACCAAAGTACTTACCATCTACATAAGAGAAGCCCAATATGCTGATGACAGCAATATTCTGCAATGATATCACTTCAACTTTTACTGTCTGCCTATAATAGTCTGGCACAAAACATGGGTCTTTGGATCAACACAAAGAAGACAGAGACTATGAGCATAGGACAACAAACTGACTTTTACATCAATGGGCAGAAACTGGCCACAGTGGATAACTTCAAATACCTTGGGAGCTATGTACGTCAGCAATGACTGTAAACTACATTAAAAAAAAATCACAAGATGGATTCAAGCTGTCTCTTGCGCATTTGGAAGACTAAGAAATAGTCTTTGACTGCAGAGATCTGACATCAGAAAACAAACTCAAAGTATATAATCAATGCATTATACCGTTATGATGTATGGCAGTGAAACCTGGGCACTCTATCGTCATCAAATAAAGAACCTTAGAACCATCCAACAGCGGCACTATAGATCCATCCTTAAGGTCAAGTGGGATGACTTTGTCACAAATGATTAAATTTTAGATCTTGCAAAGACAGAAGACATTGAAATCATGCTCATTAGAAATAGACTGCGATGGGTGGGACCCATCGCATGACTACCGCATGACCTGGTAGTTAAAGCATTGTTTTATGGCGAACTTGTAGAGGGTACCAGAAGGGTTGGTTGCCCCTCCCTTAGATTCAAAGATGCAGTCAAAGATGTTTTGAAACATGGACAAGTACTCCACAAGTGAAAGGATATGGCAGCTGATAGGTCAAAATGGCAGAGCTTCACTTATGATATGCAAGACTATAGACTTCAATAGAAGAGATGGAAACATGAGAAAAAGGGCTAAGAGGAATGAGAGGCAAGCTGTCAAAAGAATTTAGAGAACTATGAACTAATAGCAATGTCTATTTACCTTCTCAAACTATGAACTCTTCCTTATAACTTTGTATTTTGCCCGTATCGGGTCTTAGGCATTATTATTATTATTATTATTATTATTATTATTATTATTATTATTATTATTATTATTTACATCCAAAGCCCTATATTTCTAGAGTCTCAAGTTCCCTCATTTTATCTCAAGCTCATCTTTTCTCCTCTTTATGAACATGATTGTGTTTCAAAAATGTCTATTATGTTTCTAAAAAGTGTCAAAAATTATTATGTTTCCATTTATGCAAAAGATACCATGGACATGGAGTTCATGATGGAGGGTAGCTATGTTTTGTATATTTAACATAAAGTTAAAAGAGAGGGTACACTTTTGCAGTTGTTTATTATACAAGTCATACAGTCATGGTCTTCCCAATGTGGCATTGTGGCAGTGGGGGCATGATCAAGCATCAACTTTGGGTGGCGAGGAATCAAGTAGAATCAGTAGGTAACATGATGAGTTACACTTGTGTCTGATCACCAGCAATTTACTTATGTGTGTCTATTGTGTTCTTTCAGAGAGAAACTAGTGACTAGAGAGAGAGAGAGAGAGAGAGAGAGAGAGTTGAGCAACTCCGCACTGTGTTTCTGTGTGTGTGTGTGTGTGTGTGTGTGAGCCTAGAGAGCAAATTGTCACTGAAAAGTGAACTTGAACTGGAATCTAAAACACACCTTGAGTTGATAAGCCTGTCTCGTACTTCCTCATTTCCAAAGAGCCTCACAAGTGTTACACTGGAGCCAAAACCCAGGAAAAGTGAGGAGAAATGCCATCATGTAGTCCATGCCAGTCCCCGAGATCCTCCAGAACCTCATCAACATCGACCAAAGTCAACATCAGGCTCTTATCTCACTGTGCACAGAGCAGGAGCAGCACTTCCTGGCTCTGTTCCAGGCTGCAGACCAACAGGTGATCTGGAGCCTGATCCAGCCAGCAGGTACTCCAGCAGTTGCTCCCACAGATGCTACAGCCAAACTGCATGTTCCACTGTTCAAGATGGATCTGTAGGAGGATCCAGAGGCTTTTGTGGACCTGTTTGAGCACATTGCTGAAATGTGTGCTTGGCCATCTTTGCAGTGGGTGGTCTGCCTATTGCCATTCCTGTCAGGGGAAGCCCAGCTCGCAGCCCAACAGCTCTCAGCTGTCAACTTGCTGGAGTATCTGGACCTAAAGTGGACTATTTTCCAGGGGTTTGGCTGCACCCTGGAACAACATTGCCAGTGCTTCCACATGCTGGCATTCACTGAGGGCAAACCCATGGCTGACTTCACCCAACAGCTGATAGGTAAGTGCAGCACAGATGACCTCTTCAATCGGGTGGTCCTGGAGCAGTTCATCATTCAGCTGCCATAAGGAGCATTGTCCTAGGTTCAGTGCCACCAAATGGCTCCCAGAACCCGTGTCCTTCCCCATTTTTGCCTTGCCCTCTAGTGCCTCTGTGCCAATGCTGCCATTAATCCCCTCTCTCTCTCCACTGGTGGAACCATCCATGCTCACTAAGACTGGGACAAAGCCAGGGCAGGTCTGCAGGTACATTGGGAAAGCCGGGCATTTCCAGGATCAGAGTCCTTTTAAGGAGGCAGGGAATCTGATTCATATTCCTGATGTGCTTTGATGGACTCAGGTGGTAATCAGAGTACAGTTCATCAAAGCCTGATTCAGTGCAGGTCATTGGGAACTGCACAGTTATTGAAGGTAATGTGTGTACACAGATGTTTACAAGTATCAACTATTTAAAATATTAGTAAAGCATTTATTTGTGGATGTGTCCTGCTGTAGCAAAACTTGGGGGGATTCCAGTGCAGCATTATCTGGGAAGGTGGTCCCAGGGCCAACTGCACTGGCTTTGCATCAGAGGGACACAGAAAGTGGGGAGCACTCTGTGCCTCTACTCTCTTCAAAGATTTCCCCTTCTGGATTGCCTGTTGTAGCAGTCATGAGATGAAACCCTGAGGCATGCTTTTGACCAAGTGAAAGTAATCAATGGTCAAAACCTCCAGCCAAACATTGCCCCCTCCTACCCATACTTTTCTGTTATTAAAGATGTTATATTGAGTGATGCAGAACACTCACACGGGAAAGAAACGACCCATTCCTTGGTCCCGAAGAACCACAGGGAACTTTTATTGCATGCAGCTCATCATAATTCCATGGCGGGGCATTTAGGTCAGGATAAAACATTGAACCAACTTGTGGCCTGCTTCTATTGGCTGGGCATTTGTGCTGATGTTCATAGGTGGTACGCAAAATGTCATGAATGTCAGTTGGTGAATCCACCAGCCACCCCAAAAGCACCATTGTACCCTTTACCATTGATTGAAATTCCCTTTAAAACAATTGTAATAGATCCCATCAGGCCAATAAATCAATCTGCACAAGCATATCACTTTGTGTTCATGGATTATGCCATGTGATACCCAGAAGCAGTGACTATACAACATTTCTGCACACAGTGTTGTGGAAGCACTCTTCAAATTCATCTCCTGAGTTAGGATTCTAAAGGAAATCCTGAATGACCAAGGCACAACATTCATGTCATGCACATTTCACAAATCATATGACTTACTGGGGATTCAAACTGATTTGTATCAGTGTTTACCATCTGCAAACAGATGGACTGGTTTAATTTAATCAAGTGTTTAAAAACATGATTCATAAATTCATTCACCACAATACCAGAAATTGGGACAGCTGGCTGGAGCCCCTCTTATGTGCAGTATGAGAGGTCCCACAAGCTTCCACAGGGTTCCCCTCATTTGAATTATTATATGTTCACAAGCCTTGTGGTGTCTTCAACATCATTTGGAAAAAAAAAATGGGAAGAGGGACCTTCTCCTCATAAAATGAAATTCAGGTTGTTCTTGACCTGAAAGCAAAACACTGAGTCACCTAACTCAGGAGAATTTGCTCCAGGCACAAGAATGACAATTCCAACTGGACAATGGAAGACTACTATGTGAATTTAGAACAACCATAAAGGAATTATTTTACTAACTTCATTTAATTCTAAATTACCCATAAAGTGGCAAGGACCCTTTCAGGTCACATGGCACATCAGAGAAGTCAACTATGAGGTCAGGCAAATGGATAGGGCCAATGCACTTCAGATTTATCATCTTAATCATCTGAAACCATGGAGAGAGGAGGTTCCTGTGACTCTGGCAATGGTGGTTCCTGAGAGGGAGGAGCTGGGACTGGAGGTAAATATAAAAAGTGTGGACCAATTCACCCAGATCCCCTGTGGAGACCATCACTCACTGCCCCAGAGAGCATAGGTTGCCAGGTTGCAGGAGGAATTCTCCCATGTGTTTTTGCCTCTACCTGGTCACATTAACCTTATAGAGCACCATATTAAGAGTCCTCTAGGAGTGAGTATGCAGCCACCCATATTGACTACCCAAACAGAAAAGAAAAAGTGGTTCAGGATGAACCCAAGACTATGTTTGACATGGGGGTATTTGAAGAGTCGCACAGCAATTGGAGCAGCCCAGTGGTTTTGGTTCCCAAAACCAACAGGTCGATGGAATTCTGTGTTGACTTTAGAAAAGTCAAAATGGTGTCTAAATTCAAGACATATCCAATGCCTCACACTGATGAACTGCTCAATCAGTAAGGAGCAGCTTGCTTTTATTTGACGCTGGATTTCACAAAGGGATATTGGCAGTTTCTCTTGACTCCAATATCTCAAGAAAAAAACTTCCACTCTGTTTGGGTTACACTAGTTTGTCACCTTTCCATTCATGTTCTTTGGCGCCCCAGTGATATTTCAGCAACTCATGCACAGAATCCTCCATCCACACAGTGCATATGCCACTGCCTATTTAGATAGCATCATTATTTACAGTAATGATTGGTAGTAGCATTTACAACATCTGAGGACTGTCTTGAGATCATTGAGATGTGTGGAACTCACAGCAAATCCAAGGAAGCATGCAACAGTATCTGAGATTCCACTTGGATCATGGGCAGGTGCATCCCCAAATTGATAAGGTTGCAAGGATTCCGGCCTGCCCAAGACCCAAAACCAAAAAGGTGGTGAGACAGTTCCTGCGGCTGACTGGCTATGACAGAAGGCTTATACCTAATCTTTTGGACATCACCAGCCTGCTGACTGTCCTCACTACAAAGGGGGGCACCAGATCTGTTCCAGTGGACAGAGCCATGCAAACAGACTTTACTCAGGTGAAGGCGGTTTTGTGTGGATGCTGTTGCATTCATTTGACTTTGCTCTCCTTTTGTCTTGTAGACTGTATCAGACAGAGCTGGGGCCATTTTGTTCTAGGTGGTGGAGGGGAAGGAGTGCTTTGTCCTCTACATCAGCCACAATCACTCAGTGTGAGAGATAAAGTAAAGAATGATTGAGGAGTGTCTGGCCATCAATTGGGCAGTCCTCACTCTCCAATACTACCTGCTGGGATGCCCTTTCACTCTCTGTTCTGACCACTCCCTGCTCCAGTGGCTCCACTGCATGAAGGATGCCAGCATATGGATCACTTGTTGGTATCTGGCTCATCAGCCCTTTAAGTTTGAGGTGCAGATGATTGTGGCAGATTACCTCTCTCACCAGGGGGTGGGGGGTGGGAGTCAGCTGCAGGCCAGATGGCTCCCAGGCCTGAGTCGAGCAGTGGAGGTATGTAACAGTGGGGGTGTGATCGGGCATCAGCTGTGGGTGTCAAGGAGTCAGGTAGAACCAGCAGGTGTGAGGAGTTTCATCTGTGTCTGATCACTGGCAATTTACTTGTGTGACTTTTGTATTCTTTCAGAGTGAGAAGACAATGACTAAAGAAAGAAAGAGAGTTGAACAGCCCATTGCAATGCATTTTTGCATGCGTGTGCCTAGAGAGCAAATAAATTCAGTGAAAAGTGAACTTGAACTAGAAAATAAATCACATGTTGAGTTGTGAAGCCTGTCTCCCAATTGTTCATTTCCCAACAGCCTCGAGTGTTACAGGCATCTCAAACAGGAAACAACAGCCTATGGTACTATGCATAGAATAGAGATCTCAAGCAGTTAAACAAAGTCTATGATCTAGGGACTTTGAGCATGATCGATGGAAATATATGGAGCTCAGTGGCAGTGCCTGAGGTGACATTTTAGCCAGAAATGGAGCTCCAAAGTTGGCTAAAATGCCCCACATAAATCTTAAATGTCTCATTGAACAAATACTATCACATTCTTCTTTGGAATGCTAAGAAGAAATGCTATGTAAATTTGTGTATTTTAACAAATTTAGATATTAATAATACACATTTACATCAAACAAAATTATTTCAAAATACAATATGGAATTAACATATAGAACCACAGGAGTTCATAGAGAGATTAATTAAATTGTGGAAAGAACAGGTGGATGAACCATGAGATGTAAGCTCATTTACTAGATTTATTGTTCTGGCAACTCATTCTCAAGGGGTTGCCAACCCCATTAAAGGACAGACTTGAAATATACACAATGTTTGCTTGTTTTTATATTACCAGTTTTATATTGCATATGGTATAACATCTATTTTAATAAGACCACAAGCAGGTAAAATTTTTTAGTCACTAAATATTGATTGAAGTGATATAGCCAGATGCATCTCTTCTGTTTTGTTACATCTGCCAGTTTTGATGGAGAAGGTTATGTTTTCACCTCCATGTCATGCTCCACCTCGGACATCCACTCCAGAGATTACGGATCTCTCATGCCAGCACCGATCTGGATCTAGGACAGGAATTCCTTCTCCCCTGAACTCACTTCCTGGTTTTCACCGCTGCTTATTTAAAGGCCATTCTCAGACTCTGTTTTTGCCAGAACGTCTCGTTTGCTTCTCTAGCTGTTTCTGTGCCTCTCTTGCTCCTCATGGTTTTTCTCTCTAACAATTTTCTCTTATCCATGGTTTTTGCACTAGCGTTTTTCTGGTTCTTATTGTTTTGCACTAAGGGTTATTTCTGGTTCATGGTTTTTGCACTAAGGGTTATTTCTGGTTCATGGTTTCTTGCACCAAGGGTCTTTTCTTGATTATGGTTTTTTGCGCTCGCGTTTTTGTCATTGCCTGTCTCATGTTTTTGTCAAGTTGTTTGTTCTCATTTTGCCCAGATTATTTTTGCTATTTGTTTTTCGTTCTGTTTTGTTAATCTTTTACCACACCCTTTCTTCTCTGTATTAAATCATCTTATTTAGTGGATTACTGTCTGTGTTCTGTTTTTGGATCCTAAGTTCACCATACCTCCACCAGCCCTAACAGAAATTCAGTTTCTCTTTTGTTAATGATGTGGCATTTGGCCTTGGAAGAGGTCTGCGCTCTCTGAGTGCTCTCCTAATTTCTATTTCAACACCCCTGATACACATGCACACATACACAGTACTTGCTCTGCAACAGTTATCCCATTCTATGGACGGAAGGCAAGATATTCAGCTCACAGAATATAGATGTACAGTTCACAAACTAGCCTACATAAGCACAATGATGATGGATTCTCATGTTGAAGGTGACACATTAGTATCCTGCGACACATTAGCGGTGATTTTTTTTCATGGGAGTGGAGATCAATCCTGGAATGACAAGCTCAACTGCAGGCACTGCAGATGTAAGAGGAGCATGTCATAATGCTGCTGGAACTGGCCTTTTTCTTTGCCCTTTTTTTTGTTGAGTTGTCTTATCCTGCTCTTCTCAAAAGTCTGCATGCCCTTGCAGCAAGTGATGCACCATGTTGCACGCTCTTGAGCAATGTTTTCCCATGTGTCAGAGTTGATGCCTTGAGGTTGTGTTTGAGGGTGTCCTTGTACCTCAGCCTTGGTCTCCCTACTGGTCTTTTTCCACTGCTCAGTTGGGTGACGAGAACTGCTTTAGATATTACTGTGTCTTCCATTCTGGCAAGGTGTCCTAACCAACAAAGCTGTGACTTGATGATCTGGTTTTCCACACTGGGGACACCACAACATTCTAGGACCTCAGCATTAGAGACCTTTTCCTGCCACTTAATACCACAGATGGATCTCAAGCAGCATTGTTGAAACTGCTCCAGGAGTTTAAAGTGGCGATGGTAGGTTGTCCAAGTTTCGCAGCAATACAAAAGCGAAGTGAGACCCACTGCCTTGTCCACATTAATTTTGTACACAATCTAATGCCATGGTCATCCCACAACCTCTGCCTTAGCCTTCCAAATGAGCTGTTAGCTTTGGAGATACACTGTGTTATCACATCATCTATGGTTGCTGACCTCTGAATATACTAACCCCATTTCCAGAAAAGTTGGGATATTTTCCAAAATGCAATAAAAGTAAAAATATGTGATTTGCTAATTCACATTAACCTTTATTTAACTGACAAAAGAACAAAGCAAAGATTTTTAATAGTTCAAATTGACCCGTTTTAAAGTTTGAAGATCTAGGAAAAATAGTTAAAAGTATTTTTTCAGTATGAAACTTCTTCTG
>JAODLJ010000003.1:56533168-56544070 GCA_027576115.1 Cathorops melanopus
ACACCAACGCAACCCATCTAACTTGAAGGAGTTGGAGCAGTTTTGCCTTGAGGAATGGGCAAAAATCCCAGTGGCTATATGTGCTAAGCTAACAGAGACTTACCCCAAGAGACTTGCAGCTGTAATTGTAGCAAAAGGTGGCTCTACAAAGTATTGACTTTGGAGGGTGAATACCTATGCACACTCCAGATTTCTGTTTTATCATCTTAATTATTATTTGTGTCACAATAAAAAAAAAAAAAACTGTGCACCTTTAAAATGGTAGGCATGTTATGTAAATCAAATGGTGCTAACCCCCCCAAAAAATCCATTTTAATTCCAGCTTGTAATGCAACTGAACAGGACAAACACCAAGGGGGATGAATACTTTTGCAAGGCACTGTATGTTCACAAGAATATTAAAAAGGTACACACATGAACGAATTCACTTAAAATCCCCTTCAGAAATAAAGGATGACTCTTCCACTGGCATAATCATACAGTCATCTTTTTTTTTTCAACTTGTCCTTAAATAATGACTGAAAACGATAAATTTCCACTTGGCCTTGTAGTGCCAATTCCAGCGATTACATCAGGGAAGTGTTTCAATGCTATGAATAGTAAAAGCTCTTGAATTTGTCTTGGCAGGCAGATGTCTGAAGCAGAGCAGAAACACATGGAGAAGAGTTGAACTGGCACTGCCAGCATGTTTAAACGAGTACCAGCAGCAGGCGCAGTGGCACTACTGGCGTCAGCGTCTGCAAAACAGTACTGTAGCACGGCAGAGGTGGTCACAGCCTGCCGGCTTCCAACGTTTCACACTCTCTCTGTCTCGGTCTCTCTCTGTCTGTCTGTTTGCACCAGGGAAAAAAAGTTTCTTCACTTTAATAACACTTTAATCACTTTGTGTTCTCATTTCTGGCTGAAAGTCTGTGTACATCCCACCAAAAAAGGTTGTTTCCTTGGAAAATTCTTTCACAGACATCCTGAAGACTGTTTTCCATCTGGCATGAAGAGGCTCAGACAAAAATAGACAAAGTGAATTTATTCAGTTAAGCAAATTTGTAGACAAGGCTCTGCACTAACACTTCACTAACAAGCACTAGCAAAGCAATGTATGATATTGCTTTGTATAACTGCATCTTTAAAGGACTTTCCCCGATCCGGTCAGTCACTTTCAGTAACCACTGTATCCTGGTCAAGGTCACGGTGGATTCCTATCCCAGGAACACCAGTCCATCTTAGGACACCATTAGCACATTTATTTACACCTCGGGGCAAGTTGTCTTAGCCAATCCATGCACATGTGTGGTTTCGGAGGTGGGAGGAAACCAGAGAAACAGACAGACAGAACATGTGAAATTCCACACAGACAGTAAACCAAGCTCATGAGATGAATGAATGAGATGTTCATTCTTTTTTTTTTTTTTTTTGAGAACCTGAAGAACCTCTGCATGGGCATTGGGAGAACATGCTGAAACTCTACACAGATAATAACCTGAGCTCACGATTGAACCGAGGACCACAGAGCTGTGAAGTAGTAATGCTTCCACTTGCCCCCCTTCTTCCCAGACACATCCATCCATCCATTATCTGTAGCCATTTATCCTGTTCTACAGGGTCACAGGCAAGCTGGAACCTATCCCAACTGGCTATAGGCGAGAGGCAGGGTACACCCTGGACAAGTCGCCAGATCATCGCAGGGCTGACACAGACAACCATTCACACTCACATTCACACCTACGGTCAATTTAGAGCCACCAGTTAACCTAACCTGCATGTCTTTGGACTGTGGGGGAAACCAGAGTCCAAAGACATGAAATTTCAAAATAACATGAAATTATTTGGAAAATAAAAGTGTTAAAGCAAAATTGTTTCATATTTTAGATTATTTAAAGTAGCCACCATATATCTTGACAGCTTTGCACACTATTGGTATTATCCCAGCTTCACGAGGTAGTCACATGGAATGCTTTTCAATTAACAGGTATGCCTTGTGAAAGTTACTTAGTGGAATTTCTTTCTTTCTTAATGCATTTGAGACCATCAGTTGTGTTGTGTCGAGATAGTGTTGGTATGCAGTAAACAGCCTGTGATAGTTTCCCTGGTGTGGGTGGAGTACAGAAGCACAGGAGGCAGGAACTAGTGTTCAGACACACGGTTTTTATGACCGCTTTTCAGCTTGTAACGGGCACTCTAGGACACATATGTACACGCGCACGCACACACACACACAGTTGTGTTCTGGTCCCAGCCAGCTCCTCTCTGCTCTCCTATTCCTCTTATGCTCCACCATCACTGCAAGGCGCACACACACACACACACACACACACACACACACACACTAATTGACAACAGGTGTAACGACTTGGCCACTCACCTTCCCTGACCCCTGCCCTCCATTCACAAACTGATGCTCGGCCACGCCCCCGCTGCCACATACCCCCACCACCCGACTCAGGCCAGGGAGCTGTCTGGCCTGCAGCGGACTCCCCCCGACGGGACAGGAAGTCCACCACCACCATCTGCACCCCCCGCCTGTGGACCACCTCGAATGTGAACAGCACGTTGGCATCCTTCATGTGGTGGAGCCACTGGAGGGGTGCGTGGTCCAAACAGAGGGTGAAAGGGTGTCCCAGCAGGTAGTATCGGAGGGCGAGAACTGCCCACTCGATGACCAGACACTCCTTCTCAATAGTGCTGTACTTGCTTTCACACATCAAGAGCTTGCGGCTGATGTACAGCATGGGTCGTTCCTCACCCTCCACCTTCTGGGACAGAATGGCCCCCAGTCCAATGCATCTGTCTGTAAAATAAAGGGGGGAGAGAGAAGTCAGGGGAGTGTAAAAGGAGCCCCCCCACACAGTGCAGCTTTTACCTTAGAGAAAGCCTGTTGGCATTGCTCAGCCCACTGTATCGGATCTGGTACTCCCTTTTTAGTGAGATCAGTTAGTGGGCTGGTGACATCCGAATAATTAGGCATGAACCTACGATAGTAGCCAGCCAGCCCCAGGAACTGTCTCACTCCCTTTTTGGTCTTGGGCCTCGGGCAGGCTTGCAATCGCTGCATTCTTGTTAATTTGGGAATGCATCCGCCCATGACCCAAGTGGAAACCCAGATACCATACTTCCACCTGCCCAACTGCACACTTTTTCGGATTAGCGGTGAGACCTGCATGCCTCAGCAGCTTTAGGATGGCTCTAAGGTGTTCCAGATGGCGCGGCCAATCACTGCTATAGATTATGAAGTCGTTGAGGTACGCTGCCACGTAGGCGGCATGAGGGCGGAGAATCCTGTCCATAAGCCGCTGGAACGTCACCGGAACCCCAAATAACCCAAAAGGAAACATGACAAATTTCCACAAAAAGTGTGGAAAAGGCTATTTTTTTTTTTCCCTCGGGATAGAGGAGTCAAGGGGATCTGCCAATATCCCTTCATTAGATCTGGTGTTGAATAAAAATGAGCAGCACCTAATCAATCGAGCAACTCCTCAATGTGAGGCATTGGGTATGCGTCAAATTTAAACACTGCATTGGCCTTTCTATAGTCCACACAGAACCAGACCGACTCGTCGGTCTTGGGAACCAGGACCACCGGGCTGCTCCAGTCACTGTGGGACTCCTTGATTATGCCCATTTCAAGCATGGCCTTGAGCTCATCCCGGACCACCTTTTTTTTGTGTGTGTGTGTTTGGGCAAGCGGTAAGGGCAGCTACACACCACCACCCCCAGGGGCATCTCAATGTGGTGTTCTATGAGGTGGGTGTGGCCGGGCAAGAGCAAGAACAAGTCAAGTCAGAAAATTCCTTCTGCAACTTGGCAACCTCCGTGAGTTGGGCTGGTGAAGTAGTCTCCACAAGGGACCAGAGTGGCTTGAGATGCCTTTTTTTTTTTTTGTACCTTAGGCTCCAGCTCCACCTTCTTTGGGACTACCAACACCAAGGGGACCTCCTCGTTCCAATGTTTTAGCAGGTTGAGGTGGTAAATTTGCAATGCCCCATCCCTGTCTGTTCGCCTTACCTCATAGTCGACGTCACCCGACTTGCTGTGTGACCTCGAAGGGCCCTTGCCACTTGTGGATTAATTTGGAGCTCGATGTGGGCAATAATACGAGCACTTTGTATCCCGGTGTGAACTCTTTAAGGCACGTGCCCCTGTCATACAGTCGGACTTGACATTCTTGTACCTGCCACAAATTCTCCTGGGTTAAGTGCGTGAGTGTGTGGAGTTTTGCGCGCAGATCGAGAATGTATTGAATTTCGTTCTTGCTAGGCAAAGGTCCCTCCTCCTAATTTTCATGTAGCACATCCAAAATGCCACACGGCTTACACCTATATAATAACTTGAATGGTGAAAAACCCATGGAGGCTTGCAGGACCTCTCAAACTGCAAATAACAGGGGCTCAAGCCATTTATTCCAATTACGTGTATCCTCATTACAAACTTCCGAATTAAGTTTTTCAGTGTTTGATTAAACTGTTCCACTAAGCCATCCGTTTGTGGGTGATGGACACTAGTGCATACAGACTTAATTCCCAATAACCCATAGAGTTTGCACAGTGTGCATGACATAAATGTTGTGCCTTGGTCTGTCAGGACATTCTATCGGAATCCTGACCCGGGCAATAATACGGAAGAGTGCTTCCGCAATACTGCATGCTGAGATACTGCGGAGAGACACCGCTTCCGGATATCGCGTTGCATAGTCCACCAGAACTAAAATAAAGTGATAGCCCCGTGCTGACCGATCTAATGGCCTGAAGAGATCCATCCCAATTCTCTTAAAAGGGGTCTCGACTAGAGGAAGAGGGGCAAAAGCGCTTTTGGAGTGGCCGCGGGATTTACTAACTGGTATTCGTGGCACGCTGCACACCACCGACGGACATCCCCATGAATCCCTGGCCAATAGTCAAGTCAAGTTTATTTGTATAGCGCTTTTAACAATGAACATTGTTGCAAAGCAGCTTTACAGATTTTGAATGACTTAAAACATGAGCTAATTTTATCCCTAATCTATTCCCCAATGAGCAAGCCTGTGGTGACTGTGGCAAGGAAAAACTCCCTCAGACGACATGAAGAAACCTCAAGAGGAACCAGACTCAAAAGGGAACCCATCCTCATAAAAGCATAAAAATGATTTGAAATGCTCACAGGATCACCTCAGACAATTAGGTAGTGGGAGTATTTCATAAACTGTTATGTCAAATGTCTCGTGACAGAAATTATGAGTTGTGTTGTTTGGAGTCATCGACATCACTACCGAACCTGATCCGGGCTTGAGACGAACCATGTTTGGTTGATATGCCAGAATCCAAGGGGTGGCACGGTGGTGCAGTGGTTAGCAATGTCTCTTCACAACAAGAAGGTTCTGAGTTTGAGCCCAGTGGAGCAAACCCATGTCTGCATGGGTTTGCTCCAGTTTTTCCCACAGTCCAAAGACATGTGGTTGAGTTAACATGGGGCAGCTTTCACTGTGCCTCTCTTGTAAAGGCAGGAGCAGTAGGGTGGCCAGTTCCTTTCTGCGCACTCACACGGGCAATTTAGAGTAGCCAGTTAACCTAACTGCATGTCTCTGGACTGTGTTGGAAACCCACGTGGAGAACATGCAAACTCCCCACAGAAAGGCTCCCATTGGCCACTGGGTTCGAACCCAGAACCTTCTTGCTCTGAGGCGATAGCGCTAACCACTACACCACTGTGCTGCCTGTTTCCTGAAGTAGAGGCTACAACATGAAAACAAACAGCCAGAAAAAAGGACCAGCATGGACAGAATCAATCCTTTATCCTCAGTAACAGATTTCTTCTGGCCAGGGTCGTATTGAACAAAAAATGACAAACACAAAGTTTCATATGATAAAATTAGCTCTTGTTTTAAGTCGTTCAAATTCTGTAAAGCTGCTTTGCGATAATGTTTATTGTTAAAAGCGCTATACAGATAAACTTGACTTGATTTGATATGTGTTCCCTGACAATCAGCTTGAACTGTTTCATGTTACATAAAGGTCTTATCAAAAGAAAATCTCTATTTGCCTGGGTGGATTCTGGGGCAGGATGGTGTATATCATATTGTCTGCCTCCACACAAAGGTTTAATAATAAAAAAAATTGAAAACACATTGTTAAACAAGACATTACAGAGCACAAAGTGACAACCTGGCTAGTTGCCATGACACACACACAGTGGGTACGTTGTACGTCGCTCTGGATAAGAGTCTCTGCTAAAATGCCAGTCATGTAATGTCGTGTATAACACTGACTAAACAGTTTATACTGTATTGTGTAGTCAATACATCACTGTTAACAAAAGACAAACATGAGGCGTCCATGACCCTCCCACTCTGACACGAGTCCAAGCTCCAAATTTCCACTTCCGAGGTAAGTTGAATGCAGCATTCAGGTTTAAGAAAAAAAAAAAGTGTCTCTACATGATCCTGAGAAACTGCAAAGCCCTTCAGCCTGAAGACTTTCCCATGTTGGAAAACGTAATCTATCAGCCTTACCTTTCATGTTTGCAAAACACCGATACTGGAGACTCCTTCCAAAAGTGTTAAATAAACATTTCACAGAAAATGTTATCAACAATTACACGTGTTTAAATCTGTTAATAATGGAGATTTCACCGTTACAAGTCCTTGTGAATGAGCTATTCCGATAGAAACGATAACGTTATTAGAAAGAGCACATGAATATCAACCTTGCAGCTGCACAACTGTCAGAGCTGCTGTTAGAGAAAATGAATCAACACCATCCAACCTATCAGATCCAAGAATTCAACAGCACTGTGGTATGAAGTGCAATAACACAGGTTTGCCATGTCTTTGTTAATTATGATGTTAAATGCAGGCCTTCCTGAAGACTCATCCCCACTTGACATGTCCATTTTGTGCATTCTTACTTCATAGATCGATGGGTGAAAATTAATTATTATCCTTATTGTGCAGCTATACTAAGCTAACAATGCAGAATGCAGCATGTTTGTCGTCTCTGTCAGGGATTTGTTGCTTTACCGGTACTGTACTGTACTAAAAACTATATTATGATCCAGTCGTACAAATGAATTATTCATTCCTTTGCTCAGGAAGGGTGTGAGAGTGTGTGGCTCCATCCATCCATCCATCCATCCATCTGGACCTTAAGCCGAACCAGTTTCCTCGTCCCTGCTGATGAAAAGTTTCCCCATGATGTGATTCTACCACCACCATGCTTCACTGTGAGAATGGTGCTCTCAGGATGATTTGCAGTGTTGCTTTTCCATCCGTGTGCCAAAGCTAAACTGTCTCATCAGACAAGAGAACCTTTTTCCTATGTTTCCCAAGTCTCCAACATGCTCCATCTCCAAATTAAAATGACTACCGTGGATTTTTCTTACCTTTATTTTGTCATCTATTTTGAGCTTTCCTGATAGAATCAGATCTCTGTGTTGGGAGGACAGAAGAACGAGTGACAGATATGTGGAAAATGGGAATGCCGAAGGATTCCAGTTTCCATGTTGTTCCATCATATGGATTCAGACTTATTTGGTGAACTAGCTTGTTTCACTTGTCGCCTGAATGATTAATCCATGTCGTACTTTTGTAGGACTAAGGAAGCTGGCTAGCGTTTGATCCATGGATATGTGGTATCTGTAATGCAGGACTTAGTTTCTGCTGAATGATCGCATCAAGTGCTCTTAGATCTGCACCATATATTCAGGATAAATGAGCTGTGATGGCTTACCTGTCTGTCCCTAATGTGCCTCAGTGAAAAAAACAGTGAGTGTATAATGCTGTGAACCTGACGTGCAGAAAGCCTTAATGCAGATTAATGCACTGTGAAAGTGGACCATTGGCTCTTTTCTAGGAAGTGTAAGTGTTTCTTTTGTCGGACTGATTAAGCCAAGATGACTATTGCAAGAAATCTAAATAAGCGTCATACGAGACGTCGATTGACCATCTCTCAGATTTAGAAACTCCGCCATGCACTGCTCTCTCTCTCTCTCTCTCCTGCTCTTCTGCTTTAACGTATCTGATGCCTTTATTGACATCCACATCATTCTGCCTTGTTGAGTTATTGGAAGTTCCCTAATTGACTTTGTGTGTGTGTGTGTGTGTTTGCTTTCGACTCTCTCCTGCTAATGTTAACCCCTCCACCCACGTCTTTGCAAAGGACAGCCGTGTTTATCTCTTCCAAACCTTCCTGGATCTCCATGGAGCAACCGGACTCGAGCATCCCAGTCATAAGCAGTAAAGTGCAGCTTCATGGAGTGTTGTGGAAAAGAGCCTCCGGAAGACCATCAGCCAAATGGGCTCGAAGGTATAGTGGGGATCTCATCTCACCTTCTGCTGAGATAAGGGGTTTTTAGGTTTATTACTATTTTACGGTCTGTACTGGTTTTAAATGCTTGATGTCCTGAAAATTTTAATAAATATCAGAGTTTGGATGATGTTTGTATTGATACCTACTGGTTAATTCACAGATTTTATTCTCCTGATAGTAAAACCATGATAGGTTTATTCCTCGAGATGATGAGTCATGCAGTAGGAAGTACTGCGCACACATTCAGTGTTTGCAATCCATCTGAGAAAAGAGTAAAGGAGAATGTACAGTACACATCATTATCACTTGTACAGTATAGTGCCTGTAGTGCATGACTGATCCTGCTGCTTTTAATTCTGCAACTGGTACAAAAAAAATGTGATTTATAATCTAGACTGTAACAATTAATATGCAGATGAAAAATATGAATAATTAAAAAAAAACAATATTTTCAGATTCACATCACTTTTTTATTGGAGACCAAAATCTTAATATGCTTCATACAGATTAAACAGATTGCATGATAAAGCATCTTTAATAAAGGAATCGCAGTCAATCACTGATTTAATGATGTTCCTGAGAAATGGCAAATTCATCTGTCCTGAAGTAACCTGAAAAACTTAGTGACTCTGGAAACAACTTCCATGAATAAACATCGGCGTATTAATGATTACAAACGAGTATCGGACAAAAGTCACTGTGACTGAGTTCTTACTGTAGAAATGATTGTGTATTAAATTGAGTGCATACATGCTATAAGCTAGTAATTAGAATAACAATCAGCACAATTGTCAGAGCTGCAGTTATAGAAAATGAAGCAATTCTGATACATCATTAACAAGAATTCAGCAGCATGGTAGTAGAAATACCCAAATGAATGGCAAATTGTAGCTAGAATAGAAATAGAACATAAATGACACAACATATAGATATAAAATTATATGGACACAAGTGTTTTACTGTAAAATACGCCACTTGTATTTTTCATCCGATCTCCATCCGGGACATGGAGAACCAAAACTGCGACAAATCTCTATGACTCTCGTGAGGAAATTGATGAATAGTTTTTATAAATTTGGGGAATTTTTGTTTGTGAATGTTTCAATATAATAAAAAGAATTATATGGGCGGCACGGTGGTGTAGTGGTTAGCACGGTCGCCTCACAGCAAGAAGGTTCCGGGTTCTAACCCAGCGGCCGGTGAGAGCCTTTCTGTGTCTGCGTGGGTTTCCTCCGGGTGCTCCGGTTTCCCCCACAATCCAAAGACATGCAGTTAGGTTGATGTGGGGCGGCCTTGGGCTGAGGTGCCCTTGAGCGAGGTACCGAACTCCTGATTACTCCCCGGGTGCTCTGGTGTGGCTGCCCACTGCTCCGAGTGTGTGCATGTGTTCACTGCTTCAGATGGATTAAATGCAGAGGATAAATTTCACTGTACTTGAAGTGTGCATGTGAAGAATAAAGCTTTCTGCTTTTCTTCTGGACTGCTGCACTAACAGCACTGAGTCACAGGTAAGCTAGCGTTGGCCTTTGAGAATGCTGATATGAAAAGAGTGTGTATGTATAATAATAATGGCTTTTTTTCATGGTCTATCAGATATATTCCATTTAGCTACTCACCTTCAACTCATTCAGTATCATGCTAGTTGAATGGAATATACTGTATCTGATATACCACTCAACACCAGCCAGTATTATTTAAATATTGCTAATATAAGTTGTCATTATAAATCTGTTATACTGATGGATAAAGTGTTCATTTTATATTATTTTCAACGATCAGTGTGTTCTTGTTACTGAATGTCGTGCAAATACTCTGAAAATACTCCACAATTCGGCCAGTCGAATTGTTTAATGATGAACCACGTTATTTAAATTGTCGCAGCTCTTCCACATCATGACTGGATGATGGAGTTAATTTAACTCAGTAGCTAATTCTGCTTTCGGTATGCAGACGTATTTACTTTAAATCTATTACACTGACTCCACAGTTCACTCTTCTTAGGAGGTAAATACACATCACTCATCACGGCGAGCTGGTTAGGGATGTGGGGACATCCATGATTTTCCCCGAATGCACTGATCTTGAAAGTTATATAGTTAAGAGTTCTGATGTCCCATTTCCAAGGTACGTTGAATGCACCATAATAGTTTGACGAGCAAGCTAATAGGGCACGGGGCCTGTAGGTTACAGAGAGCTCGACCAAAAATCGAGACGTACTCAGATTTTGTGCAAAGTTCAAAGTTGATCGTTTCATGTATGTAAGGTCAATCCTGAGGGAATCTCACTACGCTGTAGAGCAGGAGGATTGGGACACACTGCTGTAAAAAATTAATTGTGGGAAACAAAGTACAGTCAGTAAAGTGTGTGTGTGTGTGTTTATGCTAAGTGTGCGGGATCCACGTTCCTCACAGTCTAAAGTCTGTAAGAGTAAATCACACCCTGATACAGAGAGATGGTCAAAAGCATTCTAGGTTAGTCACATATTAATTTTAATGTATATTAGACTCCGGCCACATCTCTTTATCTTCTTAAAAAAGGTGGCATGGTGGTGTAGTGGTTAGCACTGTCGCCTCACAGCAAGAAGGTTCTGGGTTCGAACCCAGCGGCCGGCGAGGGCCTTTCTGTGTGG
>JAODLJ010000003.1:57706065-57717446 GCA_027576115.1 Cathorops melanopus
AAAAACAAAATGGCGGAGCATGTTGCTGAACCAACCGAGGATGAAATAAAAACTCTACTCGAAAATAAAACCCAAAAAAAAACCACACACACAAAAAAAGCAACAAAATACGGAATAAAATATTTGATGGTAAAAACTTTTTTTTTTCAAGAATTATTATAACAGCATTTTCCACAAATCGCTACTGCCATTTCTCCGGTTTGTTTACATTCTAAGCGGAAATGATTTTGTCTGACGTTTTGTAAAAAGTTTTTTTTAATCAAATTTGCAAAATATAAAAATAAAAAAATGTTCTGTTTCTCAAAATCCAGTGAGTGTGGATATAATAAAATAGTTATTCCACTCAATCTCGTCGTACATGGCTTATAGCCGACTCGGCACTATGCGCCTTGTCCGCTATCAGCTCATGTACGACTCGATTTCATGGAATAAGTGTAAAATATGTCCCATAGCAAGTTTCACCTTGACCACATGCTTTTGGGAGCCATCAACAAGCTTCTGATAGAATTCTAGTTGGTTATTTGACCACTCTTCTTGGCGGAATTGGTAGAGTTCAATTAAATTTGTGTGTTTCCTGGCATAGACCCAACTTTTAATCACAGTCCGCATATTTTCGATAGGACGGAGTTCAATACTTGCTTAATGTTAGCCTGCTTTATCCATATCACTACCAGCTTTGATATGTATTTGAGATCATTGTCCTGTTGGAACACCCAGTTATGTCCAAGCTTCTGATGATTTGAGATTATGATAAAGAATTCTGAGGTAGTCCTCCTCCTTCATTATTCCATCCACTTTGTGCAACGCACCAGTTCTCCTGGCAGCAAAACAACCCCAGAGCATGATGCTACTACCACCATGCTTAACAGTTGGTACAGTGCTCCTCTGTACCCCTGGTCATTGTGACCAAGCAATCTTTGTCTCATCTGACCTTCCTCCAGAAGGCTTTTTCTTTGTCTGTGTCTTCAGCTCAGCTGAAAATTGTAGTTGAGCTTGAAGGTGTCAATTTTGGAGCAGGTGTTTCTTTCTTGGATGGCAGCCTCTCAGTCCATGGTGATGTAAATCTCAGTTGACTGTAGAGTATTCCAGCAGTTGCCAGTTCACAGCAGGCCTGTGCTTTGGTGGTTCCTGGATTGTTACTAACCATCTGAAACAAATTCCTCTTGGGAATCCACTTCCAGCAAAGTGGCTACAACTCCCCAAAACTTGTACTTACATACAGTTGTTTGAACTGATGAGCTTGGAATCTGCAGTTGATCCTCTTTCTTAGATCTGCACTGAGCTCCTTGGTCTTTCCCATTGTACTGTGTGTTGGCAATGAGTGAAATCTAACTTTGTTGATTTCAGAAAACCCAAAATAAATTAAAACTTGTGCACCAAATTCTTTTTTTTCTATTAAAGAACACTTCAACTAAATCATTGAAAGCTCAGTATTACCATATCATGTCCGCATATGTAAACTTCTGACCACAACTCTATCCATCCATCCATCCAACTCCAAATTTGAATTCTGGGCAAAAATGTTCTATTTCTATTGCTGTTGGAGTTTCAAGATGTTTTGCATTGATATGAAGTTGATTTGAGTTGAAATTGAGGAGTTGCACTGCTGCACACACCATGTATCCGTTGTATACATGCATCCTGCATTTTACGATTCCAGAGATTGCCAAAGCAAGTGAGCAACAATAGGAAAATGCCATGTACAATAAAAAATAAAATAAAATTTCAGATGACTTTACAGTCAGTGCTTTTAAAAGATGTTTAACTACACAGAAGTGCAAGTTACCTTTGTCAAAGACACAGACACAACCCCATACAAACAATTTGGATGGTCTTTTTCGCCTTTGGTTTGGAGCACACAGCATTCATTTCTTACTAAAAAGACCGGGAATACTGATTTTTCTGACCACAATACACATTTCCACTGTGTGATGGTCCATCCCAAATGCCTCCAACCCCAGAGAAGTTAACTGCAATTCTGGATACAGTTAACACAAGGCTTCCTTTTTGCACAGTAAAGTTAAAACTGGTATTTGTGGATGTAACTCCGTATTGTAGAGCTTGACAAAGGTTTGCCAACGTAATCCCAAATTCATGTGGTTATCAGCTATAGATGAATGACAGTTCTTGATACAATGCTGTCTGAGAGATATATATTTATTATATCTGCATTCACTGGATATGAGCAAATGCATGCTCTGATTGGCTACTCTACTACTAGGCTATCAGCATACCGTGAGGAAAGAAAAACAAAATGGCGGAGCGTGTTGCTGAACCAACCGAGGACGGAATAAAAACCCCACTTGAAAACAAACCCCCCAAAAATACCAAAAAAAGCAACAAAATATGGAATAAAAGTATTTGATAGTAAGACCGTATCTTTTTTATTTTTCAAGAATTATTATTATAGCGTTTTTCACAAATTGCTACTGTCATTTTGCCGGTTTGTTTACATTCTAAGCGGAAATTATTTTGTCGGACGTTTTGTATAAAGTTTTTATTTATCAAATTTGCAAAAACTAAAAATGCTCTGTTTCTCAAAATCCAGTGAATGTGGATAAAATAAAAGTTATTCCACTCAATCTCATCGTACATGGATTATAGACAACTCGGTGCTACGCGCCTCGTCGGCTATCAGCTCATGTACGACTCGATTTTGTGAAATAACTGTTAAATATATTTGCGCCCCATAACTCATTTAAAGTAACATAGGGCTACTTTGTTTACTGTTGATACTGTGAGCAGCCATGTTGATTTGACATCACTTGCTGAACTTGCAGATGAGGAATTCTGAGTCGAGGAAGACGTTTTCTTTGGTGTTTCCTCATCAGAGGTCTGAAGTATTCACTGAGCACAGCATGTTACTGTATTTGTTTGATATTGAAATTTAGCATCATTCAATTACAAGAAATGAAAACCTGAAGGTAAAAATAAATGTATAGAAAGCCAGCATCTAATACACTATAGTACTTGCAACAGAATTGCCTTCTGTTATACAGTACCAGTCAAAAGTTTGTACACCCGTACTCGTTCATAATTTTTTTTTTCTGTTGTTTTGTAAATATTTTCTACATGTTAGAACAATTCTGAAGGCATCAAAACTATGAAAGAGCATGTACGGAATTATGTAGTAAAAACAAAATATGTTTCATATTTTGGATTCTTTAAAGTAGCCACCATTTACCTTGACGCTTTACACTTTATTGGAATTATCTTAACCACCTTCATGAGGTTCTCACCTGGAATGACGTCAGGCCATGGTCTTTTATATCTTGGTCCCCATGAAGATATTTCCACATGGTTACTGAGGTTTGGGTTAAATTTAGCTTTATGATTAATTATGTCAATGGAAGGTCCTCTTAAAATTGTGTGTGTGTGATCTTTAAATCGGAAGAAGGGGATATGAATATTAAAGTGGGGGTTGAAGCAGATTACGTGAGTGATATTTCAAGATAAAAAGGAAGTACAGGTTTGGAAAGAGGAAAGAGAGAAGAGGGAGGGACTTCAGGAGGGAGAGAGGGAGGGGAAAAAGAGAGGGAGGGAGAGAAGACTAGAACCCACTCCTGAATCTCTGAAGGTCAGTATGAAGGCTGTGAGAGAGTTCCGTTCCAGTTTAAGAGGTACAGTTCTGCAACTCTTTAAATCATTGACCGGCTTCAGTATTCAGTGTTTCATTACAGTCCTGCTCTGATGGAATGAAATGTTTTGTATTTAATGAAATATCAGGATGTGTGTGTGATTAAAGGTCAAAAATATGTGTGTTTAACATGTAGGTCTATTTCTGGGAATTGTGTTGTAACTGTTAAAGGTGTGTGTGTGTGTGTGTGTGTGTGTGTGTGTGTGTGTGTGGCTATAGGCATGTGTTTATATCTTGTTATGGAACAAATATCCCCATAAGGATAGAAATATCTTAGACTTTTGACCTAGTAGGGACGTTTGGCTGGTCCTCATGAGAAAGACTGCTTTAAAAAAAATGAACGAAATGAAACCCACATTAAGTGACCAAAATGTTTTCTTTTGGTTACTGAAATTAAAGTTAGAGTTAGATTTAGATGGAGCATAGCATTAATTAGCTGCATCCATAATTATGTCAGTGGCAGGTCCTCACAAATACAAATAGTGTGTGTGTGTGTGTGTGTGTGTGTGTGTCTTTGACCCTGCATGAGCTCAGAGTTTATCATTTAGTTTGTTTATTGTTCTAGTTGTGTTACGCTGTGTGCGATTCGGAGACTGCCATTTTTAAAACGTTACCATGAAAGGTAGTCACTGGTGAAGCGGTGATTAATTCAGGAGAGTGGGAATAGAATTTGAGCTCTGATTTCTCTGATATGTCTGTGTTTGGTCTTTTTATAAATTGTTTAAAATTAGCTCTCGGGATCAGTGTTCTTTGAGGTTGCTTACACTTAGTAGCTTGTGTTCAGGCCTCAGTAAAGTATAATCTTCTTTAGTTCTCGGTGAACTCCATCAGTGCCTTAGTTCCCACACTGTCATATGAAGAGGTGCTTTTGGACCAGAGGAACATTTTTCTTAGTTCTTAGAGCTGTTAGAGGATGTACAGGAAGTGAGGATGATCGTAGTTGTTGGAACGCCGTTTTGAGGGACTTGAGTGATGTAAGTATACGTTGGCTGGTTGAACATGAGCCAGTGCAGCACCTGCAACCGCTGTTTTTAGAAACTTGTAACTTGTTAGTCATGTAAACAACAGCTCTTAATGTTCGTGTTATAAATAACACAGATTTAAAAAAAAAAAAAACCAAACACAAGCACGGGTAAATGGACTGACAGTGAAGTTCAGACTTATTGAGCGACAGAGAAAGTACAAAGCGATTTTGATGCATTTAAGCAAATTAAATTAACATAATTAAAGTAAATGTTCTTGTCCATGTGATTGGGGTGAAGGCTAACAAATGTTTCCTCCAAGTCGTGAAGCCAGTTCCCGCCTCTTTTTGAAGTGATGGGCGGTGTACGTAGCACACTCAGAGGAAAACGCTTTCTGCCCTCTTCCACATACATGACCTCACAGACACCTACAATTAGCGACAGCTGGCTGTGATTGACTGGGAGGGTGGCTAACTTCACCCCAATTTATCACATGGCCAGTTTGCATAGTCAGGATTTGAACTGGTGATCTGACAGTAGAGCAAGCACTCAGCCCCCCATTTCACCACTGGGGAGCCCAACCTCTAGTTGCGTCAGTCAATGGAAACCAGGAAGGTGAGACTGAGGTCTCTTTGGTCAGTAAAAACAGAGTGTAGGAGCTGTTTATTATTACGTAGCATCCAGGCTGGATTTTCGCCTTGCTGTTTACCTTGTGCTCATCTGGGGAAGAATGCCCACTGACACAGAAGGGTATTTGTAATAAAACTGTTTTATCTTTTTGTTGGGATTTTCTTGTTAGTAATGCTGGCACATTTGAATCTGTATGTTTCGGGGATGAAAGGCTGATTGATGAATTAATATTTTATCACAGTAACTTTACTTGTAAAATCAGATAAAAATGGTGTTTACTCCATTTCTCAAAAACTGAAGAGTTTTTTGTATATGTTCCTTGGAATAAGTTACTACTTTCTTTTTTTTTAAAGAACACATCTATGAAAATGTTTTTTTAATTAATTAATTAACCGTAATTAACCTGCTTTAATTAACAGCTGAAGGCTAAAAGTGGTTTCATAAACACATCCCAGTCCAACAAGTCCAACATTCACAGAGCTGAATGAAAACTTTCATTGGGTTTTATAATTATTATACTGTGAATATTTAAGTTATTCCATGAAATTGAGTTGTACATGAGCTTAGAACCAACGAGGTGCGTAGCACTGAGATTGAGTGGAATAACGGTTTATTCTATCCACATTCACTGGATTTTGAGAAACAGAGCATTTTTATTGTTATTTTGTACAAATTTGATAAATAAAAACTTTATACAAATTGTCTGAGAAAATCATGTCCACTTAGAATGTAAACAAACCGGGGAAATGACAGGAGCAATTTGTGAAAAATGCAATAATAATAATAATAATAATAATAATAATAATTCTTTAAAAAGAAAAAAGATACGTTCTTACCATCAAATACTTTTATTCCATATGTTGCTGCTTTCTAAAAATGTATTTATTTATTTATTTATTTTGGGGGGTTTTGTTTTCGAGTAGAGTTTTTATTTCGTCCTCGGTTGCTTCAGCAACACACTCTGCCATTTTGTTTTTCTCTACTCACATCAAAGTATATGAGCTGATATCCTAGTAGTAGAGTAGCCAATCAGAGGACACGGTTGCTCATATCCAGTGAATGTGGATAGAATAATACTGAATATAAGTGTATTCTTATTAAATGTGCTCCTGTTTGTTGACTCGTTTGTAGAATGAATGTTGCTACACAGATATTCATTGAGTGTATTTCAGGGAAAAAAAAAAGACAGTCTCTCTTCTGTTTTTTTTTTTTTTCTTAAAACATGCTATACACTTTAATAAACATAATGATACTTTTGGGAAGACACCAAGATAGCCCTAGTTTTATTTACAATACATGATCAAATTCTTCACATGAAACAGAACAAACATTGCAGACAACTTAAATAACTTTCTGGTATAACTACTTAAATAATGTAGTAAAACAAACCAAAAAAAAAAAAAAAAAGGTTACTCTATTCACATGACACCTTCCCAGCAGCTCCAATGCAAGTTTCACATTAAGTGCTAATATTACAGAATAGACTTACAGCATAGATTCCTTACATTTACGGAAAGGAATGAAGTCAATTTCACATCGAAGAAGACAACATACCCATTCCGTCGTGAGTGTAATTCTTCGAAAGAAAGTAACACTCTCAGTAACACTGAGAGCCGGGAAAAAAGGGTGACTAGTGATATGGTATAGGAAATAACACATATGATCCTGATTTATGAAAACAAATGAGAGGCAAATGTTTCTCAGAGTAAATGTAGTCAAGGAAATTTCCATCTCTTTGGGTGCATTTGAAGCAAATTAGTCAAATTGACCATCCACTTTCTGTGACGTGTGATCCTAGTGGTGGTCGATAGTGATAGTGTCCAAAATTCAACTTCAAGTTCACCAGTGATGAATTAATGCAATCTGAGTAGCAGTAGGTTTAGCAAATAAAGTATAAAATCAGGTTTGCCGCTGCATTATACAAGTGTCCGATCTGTTTACGTTGTCAGCTTGCGATGGGGGAACCTCTAATCAGTCAGGATAATCACACAGTCTTTTGCGGTGTGGAATGTTCCATTGGCCATATCGTTCATTTTATTGGTGACTCATGCTTAAAGTATACGATTACACATTCTCCTGTTTCTGCCTTTAGGCTTCTTTTTGACGTACTCAGTACAATATGTTGCTATCAAAAGAAAAACACACTGACTTGCGTCATTTACCGATGTTAAACCAACCTTTTATAGAGATAAATGTCTTCTAATAATATCATGATTGAATAATAAAAAAAAAAAAAGCTATGCACAATGTCGAGTTTATGATAGATGTTTTTTTTTCTGTATGTATGAAAAAGAAATCAGGATTTTTTTTTTGCAAGAAAAGACATAATGCGAATCCATAGGCTTAATGTAAAACTGCTCTCTAGTAATACTCTCCCCTGTCATATATTATTACACTTAAAAAAATAAACCTTCCTCTATTGAAACAATAGTAATACTATATTATTTTGCAAAGCTAAGTAGTACTTATCTTAGTACAGTACTATCAGAAATGTACAGCACTATATGCTTGTTCCCTTTTGACACTGTTAACTGAAGACCATTCAGTGATTGAAAAAAAAAAAAAACAAGACGCATGGACCTTTGATAAATAAAAAAAGATCCCAGTGAATGATGGTAATAATCTACATATTATTCTTATATTCTTTTATACTCATGGCAGTGTAACTAGCTCAAAAGAAAAAAAAATACTGCTGTGGAAATGGTCTTACGTACAAGATTTATACAAAGCTAGCTTGTTTCTTTGCTGAAGTTCAAACAGGAACAATAAAACATACACAAACCTAATGAAATGTATGTAAATCTATGATACATTATTTATATTGAAAGCAGCGTGCATGGTCATGAAGAGTATCAGAAAATCGGTAGGAATATCAGGATCAGGAGCTGTTTTGGCAAAAAACGTTTGTGATTTGCAACTTTTTCATTGTACAAAGTCTTGATTTTCTTGTACAAAATCTGATGGCAGCCGTTGTCAGATTTGAGTTGATTTTTTTTTTTAAAACTAAGGGTTATTAATGGCCTAGACCAAACTTTAAATAAACTGGCATCAAGTCCCAATTGAGTGACTCCATAAATATTGCTGGAATTAAATTGCAATTAGGTATTGAATATGAATGGTGAACGGGATAAACTGAGATTTATCAAATGAATAGATACAATGTTCTGTTTACACACACACAAAATATATTTTTTATCATATTGGTTATTCGGCTAAGCCTTTGGTGTGAGGTTATGGATCCAGAGCCATCGTGACTTCCTGCGGCGAGTTTCAGTCAGATAGGCTGTCCATTCGATTTCCCAGAGTGAGTCTTGATTATAGGTTTTGATTTTGTAGATTTGTCTTTCATTGGTTGCACAGATGGTTTACGGCCATGTGCAGGTTAAACTGCGAGTCCAGTGATTCGAGGCATCCGAAGGGTCCTTTTCACTGGCAAAACTTAGAAGCAGGAATAAGGGCTGAGTCCTGAAGTATACACAGCAAAGACATAGCGAAAGCACCGAGTGCTGGACCCTTTAGCATTTAGCATGATGTAAAGGCTTGTCTTGGACACCCGCTTGTCCAAGTGTATATGGATGTGTAATGCGATGCATGGGACAGTGCTTTGTATATCAGAAACATGGAGGAAAATATGCAAATATAATTCTGAACCAATGTTATTTGCACTGAAGCTCAGTGTGGGATCTTGGTCAATAATTTAATAAAAAAAAAAATGGAACCTTCTAAATATCAGGATGTGTCCATGTGGTTTAACCAAACAACAAGAATTTGAATGCATCAACCAAATTTGGGAGTAAATACCAGCCAATGATGGACCACCACAAGTGCAGTCAGTGATGATTGTAGTAACGTGGTAGATGGGATGCAGTTGGAGGTTGGGGCATTGGTGTTGGTGTCCTGAAGGCAAACCCTCAAAAACGCCTCCTTAAAGTTCCGCCTTCAGACCGGAGTAGAGGAGTGCTCTCCTTGCCCTATCTAGACAATATAACTGGTGAGGTCCAGCAGATATGATGTCATGTCAATGATGTGATCCAAAATGCCATCTTTATCCCGATCCTCTTGTACGCCTCGCTCTCCTTTCTCACACTGTGCCCCGGAGAAGCCTTCCTTACAGAAGCACTTGTTGGGTTCGATGCAGACGCCACCGTTTCGGCAAGCAGGTTCACACTTGGCTGTGAAGGATGAGAAGAAGACTTTATGAGTTCTCTGCACTAGTATTAATTATTATACAGTATGTAAAGGTATTTCTGTGTATGTGTCTCACCTCTTAAGCAAAAGGGACCCTCCCAGCCGTTGTTGCAGCAGCATTTGCCGGTGGGAGTACAATGCCCATTTCTGCATTCCCGAGAGCAGGAGCTGCTCAGCATCTCTGGAGCTTCTACTGGCCGCCGGCATTCCTTAGGTACCTGAGGCCTGTAGGAACACCACACGCTGTTCACAACACTATTACTAAGAAGCATTTAAAACACAAGAAATGAGAAGTTAAAAGCAATTGGAGGATTAGTTATTATACATAGGACACTTTTTCGATGGAATAAAAACATGTGTTCTGTTCCCTTCTAGCAGGTTTCATTCATTCGGTTTGATAGCATGCAATATTGCTAGCATATCGCTTATCCTACGTGTATTACGTCACTCTACCCAATGGAGAATGAGCGTTGAAAATGGTTTACGATATTGCATGGTTGTCAAGACAACATGACGTCACACCTTGAAGACGTAAAACTTCCGCTCTAGTGAGCGACTGTGACAATTTGTAAACAAACATGGCCGCCAGGTTTGCTTTGTTAAATATGGAAGATTTTGGGCGAAGTTTGAAAGAGAAAGACGCACTGAACACCCGAAAGGAATGTGAATATATAACAAGACCATCAGTGACAGCATAGCTCACTCTGGCCCTGTCTACTCCAGAAGAAACGATCTAAAGTGGGCCACCTTGCACAATAAATGTTGCAAGCTATATACAATATATAGAAGCTATATATAGAAGCTATATACATCCTAGGAATATCGACCTATTTGCCAGAAAGAATCCAAAACAGCGAGGAATTGACCGAGAAGAAGTGATTTTTGTTCAACTGCTTATTAACGCTTAATTAGTCCATAACTTCATTAATAACTGTAATTAAGCAAATCTGGGTAGAAGTTACATGCACCCTAGGGACCCCTACGTTCATGCCAGAAATAATCAAAATTGGTGAAGAATTGAAGGAGAAGTGATTTGTGTGGAAACTGCTCATTAGGGATTAATTACTCCATATCTTCATTATTAATTACAATTATGCAAATTTGGGTAGAAGTTATATGCACCCCAGGCAGACCTACCTTCCTGCCAAAAAGAATAAAAATCAGCAAAGAATTGAGAGAAAAAAAGAGATTTTCGTGAAATGTGGAAGACACCGGATGAACAACGGACAACACATGATGGCATAAGCTCATCACCTGTTGGCAGGATGAGCTAATAATCGTGCACAAATCCATCCTGTTGTTCAACTTGTGAAAATAGCCATTTGCTTTTAATTCCATGCCACTCCTTATTTCCTTCCACACTTTAGCCTCTTCCAGCCTTAAAGCTACCTCTCTATCTGGTTAAACCATGTGGTATGTTCATGAACTATAATTATCTTATACACTCCTCTTCTGAAGCATCAAATTCCACCAGCACATCACGCCATGCAAACTAATTAAACTTTTAGCCACTTGGTCACCTAAGGCCATGCATTACATTAAACATGAGCTCGAGAAGATGGTCGTGAGCGAGCAGAAGAAGCATAGTAATTACAAAAAGGTATTACAATGAATGATTTGGATTCTGAGGTGAATTGAGGACGTGTTATTATTGCTACCTTATTATTGTCAAATGAGAAATGATAAAAACAATCAAGACAATTATATTTCTAAAACAGATATCAAATTGACAAAGGCAGCTATTGCACCCATTAATTCAGCTGTTACAGCATTGAACCATTACAGAACCAAGTGGACTGACATTCTCCTGTTGGTCAGAATGCCTGAGCTTTCCTACTTACAGTGACGCTTGAAAGGTTGTGAACCCTTTAGAATTTCCTATATTTTTGCATAAATATGACCTAAAACATCATCAGATTTTCACACAAGTTCTAAAAGTAGATAAAGAGAACCCAGTTAAACAA
>JAODLJ010000003.1:57962550-57972709 GCA_027576115.1 Cathorops melanopus
AGGGGTGGCCAATATGGCCAAAAGATCATATGACGATCTTCTGGGGTAGAATCATGATCCAATTAATCACAATTCTTCCAACAGATTTAGTAGAAGTCATGTGATCACATGATTAGTTGTACATATGGTTGCCTGGATACAAAGCCCGTCACTTTAAGCCCTGGTCACAAATCTCTGCATTGTGTTTTCAGTCGGGTTTTATTCTGAAAACTCTGACTGGAAGTGATTTGTATCTCCACCACTTTGATGCTTCTTTCAGGATGTTTTAGTCCACTCTTGTTTGTCCAACCATGCTGTCTTCTGTTTATAAAACAAGTTACACCTCCATGATGCGTGAAGCGGTCACTGAGCGTCATCCTAATTGTGTCACAACCAATCATGCTTTTACGCTGTTAAATTCCAATACTAGCACATGAGGTTAAGCTAATCACTGAGTAATTATGTGGAGTTCAACGAGCTGTTATTGGAATATCACACACACAATCTGCTGTGTATCTCAGAGAGAGGGCAGAAATCATGTCCACAAGGTGGTTGGGGGAAAAAAAATCATGTCAAACAGACATGAAAGAAACACTTTTATTTCCTGTTAAATTGTAGTTTTTGTTGTTGCCTTGACAGACGTTAATCAGAAAGGGGGTTTCCTTGATCACTGCAGTTTGGCAACACTGGGTAAACCGATTCCTCAGAAAACCTCATCCACTAATAAACCAAGTTCCCCAGAGAGCTTGGCTTTGTAAGAGTTTCTGGAGGCGCCCTAAAGAGCCTCCTTTTGCAGGAAGAGGAAAGGTGGAGAAAGAGAATGTCCCTGCGCATGCTAAAGCGTGAAGTACAGACTTAAAATGAACAAAGCAATCAAATATTAATCAAGCAAAAGACTGTAATGTGTATTTTTGTGTATTGAGAGGGAGAGAAGATTTGAGTTAATCCGTTAATATGGAGATAAAAATAATTGCAGTACGGGTCATGGGTAGAAAAGCATTCTGGGTAAATTCTAACCATAATGTCATCAGTGCTTGCTACATCATATCTCTGCATCATATTCTCTGGACAATAAACCAAATACGCCACACACACACACTTTGCAAAGCTTCTTTAAAGTTAGGGTAGGTCATTTTTTTTTCTTGAAATTATATTTACATTCTGACAGCAAGAATAAATCAAAGGCTCTGACAATAAAGAGGAAAAATCTGTCACCTCTGACAGTTGCAAGGCTGTAAAAAGCTCGTCCAGTCATTTCATTTGGTCTGAATGAAATGATTGCATGGCCGACCTGCCTGTCTACCTACCTGCCTGTGTACCTGCTCACACTCTGCCTGTGCACTCATTGTGCTTAACCGGAGTCTTCCACAAGACTAGGCAGGTTGGCAGTAATTGGGCAGCACGTGTTCATGTTTTAGAGGCGTGGCTTTAGAGAGAGGGCTGAAGAGAGGGGACTGTTTGTTTGTATACTTTCAAAATCTAGCTTACTCTTGCTGGTTTCTCCAAAATGACCTACCCTAGTTTTAAAGTTAGCCCCAAAACTGTGTTAATTAACAATTATTGGCCTCAGGCTCAGTGAATATTGATGAATAATAACTGAGACAAAGTGGAGGCTATTATTCACCCATATTCACTGAGCCTGAAGCAGATAATTGTTTTAGTATAAATACACAGGTGACTATTTAAAAAAAATTATTTAATTGTATTCAAAAAAACTGTCAGTCTTCAAAAGCAGCATGCAAATATAATAAAGATACAGTGTAGACTTGTTACTTATCTGTTCTGACTCATATAAAATAGTTTTTGAAATTGATAAAATGAATCACAATCCCACCTTCCCTTTGAATAGTTTTAGACCAAACTCCGGAGCATCTTTAGTGCTTTTTGGAACAGCATTTTATTTCATCATCTGTAATTCTTCCTCACTTACGGTGACAAAGCGATTGGACACCATTTTGCCGAGTCACTCGAGGTGATTGGTCGAGAAATTCAGACTATTTCTCAATAATCAGCACGCATGATTTTCTATAATCATCTCCATATTTATACCACTACTACTACTACTAAATAATAATAAATTTATATAACACATTTCTCACAACCTAGGTCACTTTACAGTTACAAAAATTAACAGAAAAAGGGAAAAAAAGTTGTCAGAATGCAACTCCAGTAGCGTAGCTGCACCTCCGGAAGGTGCACACAAATATGTCCAACACATCCATCGCAGCTGCTGCAATGTTACCGGGCGACAACACTCAGAACACCACGTCATGGATCCACAAAGTGAGCACAGAAACATCTCCACGCAGAGCGCCGAGCAGCCCTGATGTTGATGAGAGCAGCAAGCACCCCACAGTCCATAGCAAGCAGGAGAACAAGCATCTCTCATGGCAGACCAAGGCCTGGGGAAACCGATGCTCAAGGCTGGGTCTGGAGTTATTGTTAGAGCCATTTTTTTTGTGTTTTGGGGAATGTGTGCACTTGTGTAGTTGGATTTTATATTTGGGATTAATATTTTGCAGAATTTGGGTTGGGGTGTGTGTATAGGAGTTGTTGTGTGCATATTTAGTAATGTGGGAATTTATTTCGTAATGTAGAGTTTTACCTAGATACTAGATACTGTGGTGCATTTTGATTGGCTGCTGATTTAATATAAAACCGTCAGGACGCATGAAGAACGTGAGAAGAGAAGCCGCGAACCTTAGGAGCATCACAGTCTTTTGACCGTCACATTATAGAGATATTATTTAGAAGTTAGGATTCATCTTTTGTTTTGTACGTTTTTAAGTTTCAGTAAAGAAAGACATCAAACTTAAGTTTCGGATTCAAGACTTTTTATTTCTGTTTTGTGTCGCGTCTGAAAGAACTTCGAGGTTCAAGGCTAGTGAGTCACCTGCACTCACATTCAAGTCAAAAGACTAGCCCAAGCCACGAGGGTTGATGAGGCATCACGGAGCTACGCTACCGAGCTGAGAGGAGGACATGAGAAGCTGGATGCTGCTAGCTCAATAAGAAGACAGAACCAACTGAAATCGCCTTCAAGGTTTGAGAAGAATTGAAGCATTAAAAGAAACACCTCGACTGCACTGCTGGCTGAAGCAAGCTTTCCCTGGGTCAGGTCTGATATTCTCTCCTCATTTCCGTTAGCCTGCTATGCTAATTAGCCCGCTAGCTACCCTGCTAAACTGACTGTGGAAAACTTCAGTAAATGCCCAAAGGATTTCCAGCTCAGACAGTCATTCATGTTTATGCCAAACGATCTTACACAAGCAGTAACTCTTTTCACAAGTGTCTGTGAATGTATTGGAAGAGTTTAGAAGCTGTGAGAAATTTGGAAAATTGTCACAGGTAATGTGTGAAGATTTATGAGTGAAACAAGATGGCTGAAACAAACGCGGATGCGCTTAGTGACCAGAAGAGGGCTCCAAAGCCCACGGAAAGGGCTGTGGAGGAGAAAATAAGGAGATTAAAAGATGAGAGAAGGGGAAAGTTGGCACAGCTAACAAAGCTACGAAATGGTATTGAAACATTGAAACAAGATGAAAGCAATGTTGAAAGCTTAAAATGGGACATTCTGCCTAAGCTAGAAAAATGTTTTGGAGAGTATAAACGTCTTAATGAAGAATTATGTGAGCTTATGAGTGAAGATGAACAAAATACTGATCAGGAGACATTTCAAAACAGATGTGAAGAATTAAAGGCATTCATAAACGAACTTAATGAATGGATTGAAAATGTGAAAACTTATTCTCATGAGGAGGAAGATGATGTTAGACCACAGGATAGTGTTTCTGTGGCCCACTCAGTTAGGAGTCGTGCATCTCACCGATCTAACACCAGCTCAGTGCTTTTGAAACTCAAAGCAGAGCATGAAGCACTGCTAGTAAAAGCAGCAGTTCTTGAAAAGAAAAAAGAGCTTGAGCAAGAAGAAGCGCGCTTGAGAGCAAGAAAGGAGCAGTTGAAGATTGAAACTGACCTTGCCGCTTCACATGCCAAATTAAAAATTTATGAGGAATATGAAGAAGCTCAGGAGTCTGTGGATGATTTACTGAACCCAGTAACAAAGCCTAAAGCTGAACCTAGGTATGTGACTGAAAGCAAAGAGAAGTTTACTAGCCATGATTATGGACATATTGGAGCTGCAAAGCTACTGCATGATGTCAAGCCTAAATCAGCTGCGCCAGTTGTTTCTTCACAGAGAGGCCAATCTTCATATAGGCAAATGACTGACAACACTCAGAATGCTAATTCCGCTGATGACCTGTATCGAGTGCTACAGCGTCAAAATCAAGTGACTGAAATGCTCATCAAGCAACAGAGTCTGACTCAACTGCCTCGCAGAGACATACCAGTATTCACAGGAGATCCTCTGACGTACAGGTCTTTCATAAGAGCTTTTGAGCACGCTATCGACAGCAAGACGGACAGTCAGCAAGATCGCTTGTATTACCTTGAACAGTTTACGAGTGGGGAACCACTTGAACTCATTCGCAGTTGTGAGCACATGAGACCAGACAAGGCTTACAGAGAGGCCAGAGCATTACTCAACCGTCATTATGGTGACGAACTGACAATTGCCAATGCTTATATCAAGAAAGCAATGGACTGGCCGCAGATAAAGCCAGATGACAGGAAAGGACTGAAAAACTTCGCCTTGTTCCTGATTGGATGTGGTAACACGGTGAGCGATGTGGACTACATGGACGAGATGAACAATCCTACCACTATGAAGAGCATCTTGTCCAAGCTTCCATTTAAGCTGAAAGAGAAATGGAGGAGCCATGCCTACGACATTTATGAGAGAACGAGGAGACGAGCCAGATTCCCCGACTTGGTGGATTTTGTGTATCATCAAGCCAAAGTTGTCAATGACCCGCTATTTGGTGATATCCTGGATGCCACCTCAGGTAAACAGGTAGACACAAAGAAGAAGTCCAACTCAGGAAAAAGTGAGTCAAAACGGAGCAGCTTCGCCGTAAATGTGACTGCTACTGACAAGAGCGCCACCAAAGGCCAAGCAGAGAAGAAAGCAGCAAAGTCAGCCAATGCTTTCCAAAGTCCCTGTTTGTTCTGCAAGAAGAACCATGCACTCAGCGTGTGCAATAAGATCAAAGATAAACCTCTGAATGAGAGAATTGACTTCTTAAAGTCGCAAGGGCTTTGTTTTAGCTGTCTTACGGCAGGCCACCTGTCTAAGGATTGTAAGAAAAAGAGCTCATGCCCTGATTGTTCCTTTAAGCATCCTGCTATCCTGCACGTTGTGAAGGAAGAGTCCACACCAGAAAAGAACAGTGCAGATGACAGCTCACTGTGCACAGCTGAAGAAACGAACGCTCTTGTGTCAGCAGGATGTGGAAGAGGTGACCAAACTGGGGCCGGGAACAATGCGTGTATTCTTCCCATTGTACCTGTGCAGATAAGACACAAGAAGGGCTCAAGAGTAATCAAAACGTATGCGTTCCTGGATCAAGGAAGCACCGCGACTTTCTGTACTGAGGACTTGGCAAAGAAGTTGAACATCCGAGGAAGAAAGACGGAGTACATTCTTCACACCATGTCACAGGAACAGAAAGTGAGCAGCTATGTCCTAACAGATCTGGAGGTGTGTGGCTTAGATGGACAAGACTACATCAAGCTGCCCAATGTGTATACGCACCCCGACATACCTGCAAAGAAAACCAACATACCACAGAAGAAAGATTTGGAGAACTGGTCTTACCTGAACCGAGTCCATCTTCCAAAACTGGAATCAGAGATCGGCCTTCTCATCGGTTCCAACGCTCACAAGGCTATGGAGCCATGGGAGATCATTAACAGCCGAAACGACGGACCCTACGCCGTGAAGACTGCTCTAGGGTGGGTTGTCAACGGACCTGTCAGCAGATGCCAAGAGAAAGAATCTGATGATGCTGAGAGACAGAGTTTCTTAGTGAATCGCATCTCTGTTCTAAGCATAGAAGATATGTTGATGAGGCACTATGATGCTGATTTCCCAGAACGCCGGTGTGAGGACAAGCAAGAGCCATCACAACATGACAAGCAGTTTATGCACACTGTGACGACATCAGCACATCTGACCGATGGCCATTACACCATCAAGCTACCTCTGAAGGAAGACTCTGTGAAGATGCCATGCAACCGTGGTATAGCTGAGCAACGGCTCAACTCCTTGAAGCGGAAGTTCAACAGGAATGCAGACTTCTTTCAAGAGTACAACAGCTTCATGAACAACATTCTGGAGAAAGGCTACGCCACCAGAGTTCCAGATGAGCAGCTGAGTCGCAGTGATGGGAGAGTGTGGTTCATCCCACATCACGGGGTGTACCACCCGAAAAAGAAAAAGTTGAGGGTTGTGTTTGACTGCGCGGCAACATACCAAGGAGTGTCGCTGAATGACAGACTGCTACAAGGGCCGGACCTTACAAACACGCTAATCGGAGTGCTGCTGAGGTTCAGGCAGGAGCCTGTCGCACTGATGGCGGACATCGAATCCATGTTCTACCAGGTGCGGGTTCCAGATGAAGACGCGGATCTGTTGCGCTTCCTTTGGTGGCCAGGCGGCAATCTGAACGAACCAGTGGAAGAGTACAGGATGTGCGTGCACCTGTTTGGAGCCACGTCATCCCCCAGTTGCGCTTCGTATGCGCTCAGGAGAACGGCACAAGATGCAGCTGCAACTACTTCACCAGAAGCCACAGAGACAGTCCTTAACAACTTCTATGTGGACGACTGTTTGAAGTCAGTTGCCACTGAAGAGGAAGCCGTGCATCTTGTGAAGGAACTGACAGTGTTGTGTGCCAGTGGCGGGTTCCACTTAACCAAGTGGGTAAGCAACAGTAGGGCCTTGCTGTGTTCCATCCCTGGCGACGAAAGAGCAGCTGAAGTTAAAGATCTGGACTTGCAGCAGGACGAACTACCAGTAGAACGAGCGTTAGGCGTGCAGTGGTGCACAAGTTCGGATAGCTTCAAGTTCAAGATTCAACTGCCTGACAAGCCATGCACAAGACGAGGCATCCTTTCAGTTGTTAGTTCGGTGTATGACCCGATGGGTTTCTTGGCGCCACTACTCCTGCCCGTTAAGCTCATTCTGAGAAACCTTTGCAAAGACAAAACAGGCTGGGATGAGGAAATCCCAGAGAAGCCACAACGAACATGGAAGAAGTGGCTAGCAGACCTTGACAAGCTGTCAGAACTCAGTGTGAGTAGATGTTTCAAGTCCAGCTCATTCGGACTCACCAAGGTCGCACAAATCCACCATTTCTCAGACGCAAGTCAAGATGGATACGGGGTTGTGTCATACCTCCTGTTGACGAATGAGCAAGAACAGAAACACGTTTGCTTCTTGATGGGAAAGTCCCGAGTTGCTCCGCTCAAGCAGGTTACGATCCCAAGGATGGAGTTGACAGCTGCAATGGTCTCAGTCAAGGTTGACCGGATGCTGAAAGAAGAACTTCAAGTTCCCTTGACACATTCCATTTTCTGGACAGATAGTACGACCGTACTAAGGTACATTGAAAATGACGCTCTTCGTTTCAAGACGTTTGTGGCTAACCGCGTCTCTTTCATTAGAGAAGCCACCACAAGAGCTCAGTGGAAGTATGTCAACACCTCTCAGAACCCAGCTGATCAAGCTTCAAGAGGCTTAAAGATTGAGAGCTTCATGTCAAGCGACAACTGGTTTCAAGGGCCTAGCTTCCTGAGCGAGCCAGACGATTGGCCAGAGCAACCTGAACAGTCTACTTACCTGTCAGAAAGTGATGAAGAGGTGAAAACATCAGCTGCTGTATCGTGCACAAATCCAGTGGTCGACAACACAGATCCAGTGAACCAACTTGTGGAGCATTACTCCAGCTGGTACAGACTGAAGAAGGCAACCGCTTGGATTCTGCGCCTAAAAGAGATACTGCAATACCTGAGTGAGAAAAGAAAAGAATTAGAGAAAGCTGTGAAAGAATCTGAACATGACACAGAGAAACACAAACCAATGGTTGAAGAACAAATGAACACCTGTAAGAAAAACCTGGAAAAGAGAATGCTCACAGTTGAGGAGTTATCCAGAGCAGAAATGGAGCTGATCAAATACAGCCAGAGACAGGCCTATGCTGAAGAAATAAAAGTTCTACAGCAAGGAAACAAAAATGTGAAAAGAACCAGCCCAATTTTCAAATTGGATCCATATTTGCAAGATGGCGTTTTGAGAGTAGGGGGCCGTCTGGACAGATCAGCGATGCCTGAGGAGGCCAAGCATCCTGTCCTTCTGTCGAAACAACACAGAGTAGCCTACCTTATTCTCCACCATACCCACCTAGAAACCGGATGCGGCGGCAGAAATCTTGTCCTGGCAAGACTAAGACAACGGTATTGGATACCTAGAGCCAATGCAGCAGCGAGAACCGTGATCACAGAGTGCAACCTCTGCAAAAGACTGCATGCAAAGGCTGGAGAACAGAAAACGGCAGACTTGCCACAAGACCGACTGCTACCCGACAAACCGCCTTTTACCAACACAGGCATGGATTACTTTGGTCCTTTTGAGATAAAAAGAGGACGAGCCAAGGTCAAACGCTACGGAGTGCTCTTCACATGTCTGACAGTCAGAGCAGTGCATATAGAAATTGCATACTCCCTCGACACGGACTCGTGTATTAATGCTCTACGTCGGTTTCAAGCTAGACGAGGCCAAGTGTCAATCATCCGTTCTGACAACGGCACTAATCTGGTCGGCGCAGAGAGAGAGTTAAGACAAGCCTTGAAAGAACTGGACCAGACCCGCATCAATGAAGCTATGATGCAGAAGGGAGTGCAGTGGCTGTTCAACCCGCCTGCTGCATCTCATCATGGCGGCATTTGGGAACGTCAAATTCGTACCGTGAGAAAGGTCCTGCGTTCTATTGTGAGACAACAATCGCTAGACGATGAAGGACTACAGACGTTCCTGTGCGAAGTTGAGAGCATCATCAATGGGAGACCTATTACCACCAACACAGATGACCCCAACGACCTCGAGCCGTTAACCCCAAATCATCTACTCCTGTTGAAGACGCAGCCCAGCATACCACCTGGTGTGTTCGTTAAAGACGATGTCTACGCGCGGCGGCGCTGGAGACAAATCCAGTACATGACGGATTTATTCTGGAGGAGGTGGACCCAGGAGTATCTGCCACTTCTGCAAGAGCGGCAAAAATGGCTTGGATTGAAGAGAAGCTTCAAGGTTGGAGATGTCGTCCTCGTTGCTGATCCATCCCTGGCCAGGAATTGCTGGATGCTGGGCAGAATCACCAAGGTCATGCCAGACTCCAGAGGGGTAGTCCGAAGTGCTGAAGTCCGGACGAAGACCAGCACTATCCAAAGACCAATAACTAAACTTTGTTTATTGCAGGGAGAAGAATGAAGAAAGAAGAGAAAGACTTACCTGTATTGAACTTACTTGTAGATTACGAAGATTACACTTACCTGAAACCTGAAAAGAGACAAGAAATTTAATAAGTTAGTTATGTCAGATATCCACCTCATAGAACACCACATTGAGACGCCCCTGGGGATAGTAGTGCGTAGCCACCCTTACAGACTGCCCAAGCACACAAAAAAAGGTGGTTCGGGAAGAACTTGAGGCCATGCTTGAAATGGGCATCGTCGAGGAGTCCCACAGTGACTGAAGCAACGACCCCAACCTTGGTTCCCAAGGCCGACGGGTCGGTCCGGTTCTGTGTGGATCATAGAAAAGTCAATGCGGTGTCTAAATTTGATGTGTGCCCAATGCTTCGTATTGATGAGTTGCTCGATCGACGAGGCACACCTCATTTTTATTCGACACTGGATTTGACAAAGGGATATTGGCCTTGACTCCGCTATCCCGAGAGAAAACGGCCTTTTCCACACTGTTTGTCTTACACCAGTTCGTCACCCTTCCTTTTGGGCTGTTTGAGGCACCTACTACATTCCAGCGGCTTATGGATAGGGTCCTCCACCCCCACGCCACCTACGCGGCCGCATACTTGGATGATATCATTATTTATAGTAATGACTGGCCGCGGTACTTAAACCACCTAAGGGCCGTCCTTAGGTCGCTGAGGCAAGCGGGTCTCATAGCCAACCCGAAGAAGTGTGCGACTGGGCAGGTGGAAGTACAGTATCTGGGCTTCCACTTGGGCAGTGGGCAGGTGCGTCCCCAAATCAATAA
>JAODLJ010000003.1:58113331-58126605 GCA_027576115.1 Cathorops melanopus
TTTTCTCAGTTTAAACATTTGATATGTCATCTATGTTCTATTCTGAATAAAATATGGAATTTTGAAACTTCCACATCGTTGCATTCTGTTTTTATTTACAATTTGTACTTTGTCCCAACTTTTTTGGAATCGGGGTTGTAGAATTTCTGTTCAGTCTGGAAACATTTCCACACAACTTTACTGAGAGACGGATAAATGAGGCCTGGGTCCCGTACACAGCAACGTGATTATTTTAAACACTTTTTAATGTAGAAATAAATTCATAAACTGTGACAAAGATTGAGACACTGAAGTAAAAATGTATAAATATTAATAAACATATCGCTGGTCATTTCCTGGCTCTTCCGGAAGAGAAGTAAAGCAGATCCATGAGCTAATTACAGGTGCAGATCAGTCAATACTTCATTAATTTGTGTGTGTGTGGGTGGTGGGGGGGTCAGTCACAGACAGCGGTTAATTGATTATGGATAACCATGAGCAGGTGTGTGTCTCAGAGAGCGGAACTAATCCGAACCATCGATCGTCTGATGCGCCGGCCGACACGCCGTGAAAAATTTCAGCGCTCACCTTGAAGGTCACCTGTGTGTCGTTATCTCTTAAATTATTTATCTGTCATATGGTTTTTCTGTATTTAATTCCAGTGTAACTTGTATTTAAAGTCAAAGAAAGACAGATTGAACGTATAACGCGTTATTATAACTCTGTCGGCTGTTTATCAGCGATCAGGACGAACCCAGGCGCCCGTCTCCATCTCACAGGCTGGGAGCGATTCGGAAACGTAATAAAGAGCGGAAGGAGGAACACGCTGCCGCTCACACAGCCACGGGAGAAATTAGACGCTGTCTGGCAATTAAAATTCTAATTTCTGTCACCGGCCGGCATACGACCGTACAAGAGCAATTTCAAAAACCAATTTTGAAAAGTAACAGGAGCGATCTGTGTGAGCTGCTCAGAAAACGCCAATTTACTCGAGTTAGAAAAGAGCAGGATAAAAAACACGCACAACACATTTCACACCTTAACACTCAAAATGCCTCAAACACTCCAATCCCGCTAGTGGTTTTTTTTTTTTCTAATCTGAGTATTGCCTGATACCTGACACTGATCTGATCACAGTCAGAGTCGACTCTGTGGGAGAAACAGAACAGACGGGATTTAAGGAACTTAAGGAATTTCGTGTCCGGTGTTGGAGTATAACGTCCGTGTCATTTTGTGTCAGTCAACAGCGTGTATAAATGATACATCAGAAAATCCGATCTCACACACACTCGGATAAGTATCAGAGCAGATTCTGGAAGTTAAAGATGAACTTTTACATTAATATTATATAGTATTATTTATTATTAAAATCACTGAAACCTAAAGAAGTAAAACACAAATGAGACCTCATACAATTAAAATAATAATCTTACAAGAAATGTAACTGGAATGTGTTTTTTCATCTCTCCTTCATTAGCTGCCGTGTGTGTGTGTGTGCGCGCGCACGTACTATCAACTAAGATCAATATTTTGAAGAGGAACAGCAGACTGAGGAAAACTCTGAACTGGGGATAAAAACCAATGACGAATGAGTGAAGATCAATAACACTTTAAATTTCAATAAATCATTAAACCATTTGTGAAGCTTGAGCCTGTGGGCGGAGATGAGTGAAAAACTCAACATGTAACCGAATGAATGGATATCAGTGATATAATGATGAAAAACATTTGTGATGATTTTAACACAACTATGATGTTGACGTTTCCTGATGACGGCGTGATCGGGGTTAGATTAGCATAAATCAGATTAACATTAACAACTAACGTGCTTCTAATGACTTGTACATTCATGTAGATTTATAAGACACTAAAATACGTGTATTAAATGTTTTCTCAACTCAGAGTGGAGCATTTCCCACTTTTTCCATCAAAGTTGTAATATCTGAATGTGTTGTTTAACTGAGGACAGGAAACCAAACAAACTACATTCCAATAAATAACCACGATGTGAACACGAAAATAACACGCCATGTCTGATTAAAACACATATAACTTATACCTTTAGTCATGCATATCTATAATACACACACTTTTGAAATCACACATTTAAATGCAAACTTGTTTATTTCTCCTCCTTACAGATTTCCTTATCCAGCTGACGCGACACATTTCTCCAAAATGCCGTTTCTCCAGAAACCTGATTTCCTCCACTCTCTATAACGACATTTACTTCTATAACTGACCAATCTGTGTATTTTTTTTGGATGATAAATCTGACGTGTGTAAGGATGTCCTGGATGAAATGCGTTTTATCAGTGAGAGCAGATTTAGCGCCGGCCTGGGTCACACTGATAAGCTCCGAAAATGCAGAGGAAACTTTTAATACAGAAAGAAGAAAAAAAAAGTACAGAGAACAGACTGGTGGATTTATCGCTCTCTCTCTCTCTCTCACACACACAGTACTGTCCAAAAGGCAGCTATTTTTTTTTCTTTTAAGTACAAACTTTTTTTTTTGATGAGTTCTGGGCTGGGGCTGGTTCTGGAAGCTGCTCAATAAAACCTACAGATCATTTCCACATAAAACTGCACTCACTGGACCTCAGACAGATATTTAATATTTTTAAAGTAAAAGGTCGTCACGCCAAATACTGACCGTGTTTCATTTATTACCGTTTACTCTCTTTATAGTGTTTTTTTTTTATGTAGAAACATTCATTTCAAGCCCTGTGATGACCTGGCGACTTGTCCAGGGTGTACCCCGCCTTTCCTTTCGCCCGTAGTCAGCTGGGATAGGATCCAGCCCACCCGCGACCCTGTAGAACAGGATAAAGCGGCTACAGATGATGGATAGATGGACGAATTCCTAAAGATGTCCTGACTTTCTCTTCAGATTTACTCTTGCACTGATACTTTATCATCATTTATGCAGTGGAGTGTGTAAAGCTCTAGGGATTTATAAGATAATGTCAACAGCAGTAGAGTACAAGAGCACTCAGAGCACATCAAGCAAATATCAGTATTTAAACACCTATCTTGAAAGGCTGTATGGAAATGCATTTAGCCTCGGGCATTTATTAAAATCAAGACATGGTAACTCTGGAAAAAATGTAAAACTCAATGTGACAGATCCATAAAGAATCAATTTATACTTGCAAAATTGCAAATTAAAATGCTCAGCACAAATAGAAAGGGTGAAATGGTTTTCAAAACAGAGAAATATCCATAAAAAGATGCACTCCAGAGATTTTTTTTTTTTTATCTGTAAAGCATAACTCAATGTTTTTTATTTTTAAATATCCTTAAAGAAACATTTCTTGTCTATAAAATGAGGAAATCACATAATATTCCTGCTTATTTAGAAAGTTCTCTAAAGCATTTATTACGTGTGTTGGATCAATATTTAATAAACTGAATTATATTATAGTGTACATTATCGTGCATTGGGTCTATACCTCTGGTATCCACAGGGCACAGCTCACGTGGACCCACTTGCTGCCACTGCGGGTGGGTTTCATGGCTCCGCCTTTCTTCGGGCAGAGCTGGCATTTAGGCGAGATGCCCAGCGCGCATGTCCGGCACAGCCAGCTGCCTTCTGGAACTTTCAGGATGCCATAACACGCCTGCAGAGGGAAGAAAAAAAAAAGTCACACTATTCATATACACACATGCTTATAAAAACACACACACACACACACACACACACACACACACACACACAGCCCAAATGTTCTTTAAGCCTGAGCAAACACCATCATATGCACACATACTGACTAACATATGGTGGCACACCCTCTCACTCACACACACACCATAATGTCTTGAAGTTGAGGATGTTTATATTCAATAGCTTCAAACGGACTTGTTTCATTACCAAGATCTGGAATTAACGTGCAAAATTTGCATTTTAATTTAACTGTTTGGAAATCCTATGACAAGCTGGAAGAACTGGACTTTTGGAAAGCCGTGGTTAAATTAAGCACTCTAATCCAATTTGCTTTTTTTAACCCAAAAAAAACCCCACACAGATGTTTTGTATTAATTATTGACTAGACATCTGTTGTTTACCTGGAATAAAACTCATTAAACATTTTTCCTAATTGAAGGTTCAATTAAGTTTTTCAAAGTCTCTCTTGCAAGTATCTCTCTCCGACACACACACCTGATGCACACATATGTTGCACTTGTCACAAAACACCATCTCGTTGCCGTCCTCTCCGTCAGGTGACTGACAGACGTCACACACCACGTCCTCATCATACTCGATCCCAAGCCCCTCCTCCGTTTCCATTGCATGGCTCATGTTGTCATAGCAACGGCGCTCAAACTCCTCCATGAGTCTCTCCATGGTGTTCTCGTCCAGCAGCTGCAAGCCTGAGGACACGGGCACACCCGCGTTTTAACATGCATGCCTTCACTTTAACACAATACACAAGTATGCTTTTTAATCTTCATCTTGTTTATAAGACTGTCTAATAAGGATATCAGTCTTATACAGTTCACATACATCCTTGTGATAAAGGGCAATCTCATAACTCCGTGAAAGGAGACGCGTGTATAGCTCAAAAGTTTTTCTTGACCTATAATATTTAACAGGCCTTCAAAGATACCTTGGACAAACAGTGCAATATGTTCATTTATACCACAGTGCTGTTTAATTCTTGAATCTAATTGGTCAGAAAGTGTGAATTTTTGTGTAAGATGTTTATGTAACATTTACAGAAGGAGTCTCCAGTGTCAGTGCTTTGTATTAGTCAGGAAGTGTCCTGCCATGGTAAAGTTTTAGAGAAGTTCTACTTTGTGGTTTCTCAGTAGCACGACAAGGTGTGTTTGTCTTAACTTCAATTTTTTTTTTTGGAAACAACTATTTATAGTTTACAGCAATCACAGCATGTAACTTGTTTTATGGGTGTAACTACTGTATAAATGGATAAAAAAAAATATGATGAACTGCTCATTAATTAACAATTATTCACCAAAGGCAAAGTGAATATCAGTGAATAATAACTGAAACAAAGTAGAGGTTATTATTCACATTCACTGAGCCTGAGAACTGTTTTAGTATAACTACACGGGTGATTATTTTTTAAAAATCGTATTTAAAAAATCATTTTTCAATATTCAAAAGCAGCATGCAAATGTAATGCACACAGACTTGTATACCGCTTGCGTCACTTATCTACGCTGAGTCACATAAAATACTTTGTTTTGAAATCGATAAAATAAATCACAGTTCCACCTTCCCTTTGAATCGCTTTAGCCCAAACTCCGGAGCATCTTTAGTGCTTTCCGGAGCAGCATTTTCTTTCATCATCTGTAATTCTTCCTCACTTACGGTGACGAAGCGACTGGCCGCCATTTTGCCGAATCGCTTGAGGTGACTATCGAGAAACAGTCCGAATCTTTCGACCAATCAGCATGCTCGATTTTCTATAAATCACCTCTGTATTTATACTAACCAATTTTAAAACTTGTAATTGTTGGCAAACTGTTGTGGTATAAGTGCAATTAAAATAAATAAATAAAATCTTCATGACATGCTGTTATAAGAAAATCAACTCCGGAGTTGCCACATCACAGCACCCTGTTGATAATTATCTTCCCTAGAACAGTGTATTACTCCTTACATAAGAGTGGTGGTTAGTTTCTATATTTCAGACTTCCGTGTACATTTTTTAAACTCTGCTTTATCGTTTTTCCTTAAATCATGTTTGTGAAACCTTACCCGAGGTTACACTGAGATTTGCCTTAAAGCAGTGCGCTCTACAAGAAGGTGGGCAAACCTAAACACGTTAAACACAGGTTCACTTCCTGTCTCATAACTTTTTTTTTTTTAAGTTTTTGTTTTGTCAGTAGAGCAAAACCGACTTAAAAATTCGATGCAAGATCCATTTTCACTTAAAACACTAAAACAGGTAAAAGTACTTCCTGTAGTAATATTATTAACTCTGTTAAACGGACAGGAAATAATTGTGATAAACATTTAATATCGCCAAATGCCCTTTGTGTAGAGAGATCAGTGTCCAGGTTTACAGCTGGGTTGTGTTGGATTCAGAAAGAGAACAGTTTAAAAACACACTCACCCATCTGACTGAACTCTCTGTTCGCCACCTCCAGCCAGGCGACGTCTTCCTCGTTCAGGTCATAACGGCACATCCCCTCAGAGAGCGTCCCAATACCCACGTACCCCAACACTGACGCCTCCGGACCCCACGAGCGAATCAGTTTCTTCGGTCGTGTGAACAACAAACTGGACGATTTCTCCGCTACAATGCTACAAGCAAGAAATAAAAAGGAGCATACCGTTACTTGGTTTCTTTTAAATTTAACTAAATTTATGAAAACTAACAAATGCAAGACTTGTTTCAGGTTACGATAATCCGATTAATATAATCTCATTTTATTTGTGGCTATTCACGTGTGGGAGTTGAAAGCTGGCGTAATTAAAAATGTCCACAATCTGAACTCTAAGAATTAAAACCGTTTACCTAACAGAACCTGCAGTAATAGAAGTCTAGATCACAGGGGTACTGAGCTAAAACTTATAAAAAGATCCAGTTACATAACTTTTCTCTTTACAAACATCTGGATAAACAACTAGAGTGACTGAATGATGAGTGACCTAAGAATGGAAAACTATTAATGATTGTACTGGGTTTTGTTTCAAAGCGGTGCTTCACGTTAGCAGCTCTCACTAGCACAGAGATGTGTGTATTGAATTTGACGCAGGAAGAATACACACACTAACTTTAATGTCACTAACTTTAAGCTTTCTGTTTTCATGATCAACTTCCTCTAAATGAACCATGTCATTAGTTTGCTAATCAGAGAGGATAAATAAAAATGAAATACTTCCCTTTCTTATTGAATATCGTGTAGCTGCTTCTTTCAGCTGCTCCCGTTTGGGGTCGCCCTTCCTGACGCAACCCTCCCCAACCTATCCAGACTTGGGACTGGCATTAAGTACACACTGACTCGTGCAACCCCAGCGGCTGGGTGTTTTACCTAACCTGCATGTCTTTGGACTGTGGGGAAAACCAGAGCACCCTGAGGAAACCCACACAGACACGGGGTCAGCATGCAAACTCCCCCCCAGAGGCAAGGTTCGAACCCGGAACCTCCTTGCTGTGAGGCAACAGTGCTAACTGCTACACCACCATGCCACCCAGCTAAATAACTTGCATATGATTGGATAAATCATAACAGATAACCTGCTCCAGAAGCTGTGCTGAACTACAGCCAGTTTTTGTTTTGTTTTTTCAGACCTCAATCTCCTCTGCTGCAGTTTTCTTCCCCCCCACACGCTAACAACCCTGAGTCTAAACCCAAAACATTTGTCTGCAAAACTTTAGTCGTGATACAACTAGTCTTACTCATAGCTGTATATCACCACCAAGACAACCATCTAACTGTATGATTCTGACAAAAAAAATCAAACCTGAAATGCATGCTGATTATTATTTCTTTGTGCTGCATGTTAAGTGAAGTGGCTGTCTAATTCAGTTTGAACCATTAAAACCACCAGATATAATGATATTACTGTCAACAACATCTGGCAAATAACAGCTGGCTCTCACAGTTCATTAAGCAAGCATCTGATTATTGTGTTGTATTGAACGATGAAGACGTGTTGATTCGCCCTGCCGTACCGTACTGCAGGTTTGGGGATGGACTCGGGGCTCACGGGAACCTGGACACCCTTTTCCCATTCCTGTCTCCAAGGGTCCGAAAGCACGTAGTAATCCTCTGGATTGAGCTGGTAGGAGTCGTGAAGCTTCATCGCTGTGATGAAATCAGTCCTGAACACCTGAGAGCGAGACAGAGAGGCAGTCCAAACATTCACTTTATTAATTTCAGAATCACACACTCAGTGATATGAGAATGTGATTTGCTAGCAACATTAGAAAACTGGCCAAGAGCATAACAACGGAGCATTACCTCCGACGGTCTCTTCCCGTCTCGCCTCCTGTGATGGGAGTTGGACATCTGAGACCATGATGTGCAATTACCTAGAGAAGAAAATCAGCACAGCTATGAACCAACACAACCAAGAACATGATGTCCAGAACGTAGCCTATGCAGTTATAACGTTACACTTCCAACTTCCAGATGAATTCAGTGTTGGCATGGACCAATCAGTGACTGATTTCTCAGTGACCTTTACTCGCGGTGTTTCAAAGGAAGAAAAAGCAGTGAGCACACAAGTGAGAAATGCGCACACACACACCCCAAGCAGTGGGCAGCACCTGGGAAGCAGTTGGGGGTTCGGTGCCTTGCTCAAGGGCACTTCAGCCGTGATGCAGAGGGAGGGGAAAGTGCTGTTCATTCACTCAACTCCCTTCACATTTTTCTTACCGGTCCCAGGAATAAAACTAGCGACCCTTTGGGCCCAATGCTGCTTCTCTAACCCTCAGGTCATGGCTGGCCCCAAAGGAAAACCAAAGCATCCCCAAATGTGTCATTTTTAAATCATTAAAAATAATCTATGTTTAGGAGTTATTCAATATTTGATCAATTTTAATGCATATAAACAAAATATTAAAAAAAGCCCTCGGAAAACCTCTTTGCATTTAGCCTTATTAAAAACGCAAGGATCTTCAAATAAACACGACGTGTGAACTGTAAATTAGATGGAGCTGACCTCCAGCACTTTAGGAACATTTCCGACTGAACAAATCTGCAAGTCTGACATCTTGGGAAAGTTCCACACAGATTTAGAAAACGTTTACAGAAAACCACATGCTGTTCAGCTGCCTGTGCTGGTCATCTTTCTGCTGGAGAGGTTTGTTTTCCCCCTGTTTGAGTTCTCATCTCGTAACCTCTTTAACAGGTTGTGTATATTCAGCTTCTTATTCGGCTCATGTCTCACCTTCCCATTTTCCCCCTTTACTATCCAGTCAGAAATGTCATTTCCTTACACGCTTATAAAAGTTTGGTAGTTGTAGTATGTAGCTCCTATTTCATCACTGACCAGGGAGTGAACTAGAACACTTCTTTCAGCTGAAGCTGCTGCACTACAGCACTAAACTGACATCGCAGTAGATCGTGCATATTTAAACGCTGCTGATTCAACTCCAGAAATTTGAATCAAGTCTATCAGATCAGGGGAATTTATACGTTATAAAGTGGGGGATCCCAGGAGAGGAGCTGGGAAACATGACCCTACAACACCTCAGTAACACTGAACAGAGATATTCAGATACCTACAGAGGATCAGACTCACTGACTGAATGATTTTAGTCACTGTCTGCATGTCCAGAGTTTAGCAGATCACCAAACCTCTAGACACACACCACCTGATCACACTGCCTGACCCCACGCTTCACCTGAGCGTGTCTCAAGGGGCTCACTTCTTTCACACCTGCTTGTGCACATCTGTTCATGGCCCGTTATGAACATGGGGGTTTGAAACCTTTCCTCCTCTATTATAATGACAAAGATACAAAACGTAGCGTGCAGTACAAGAAGTTAAAACCTTCTCCACTCTTAGACAAAAAACATAAGATGAGCAGAAAAGAAAGCAGAAACAGAAAAGACTGGAGAAGGCGATGCAGAGAGCGAGAGATAAAGCCAGCATTAGAAAAGAAATAGAAAAATGAAAAAGAAAACAGAAAGTGCTTACTTCCATTATCAGACTCCTCGCTGGTGCTGGGAACACGGCTTCGCTTCATGGTTAGCAGCCGCCGTCTCCAAATAACTCACTGAACTAGTTTCACTGTAATAACAACAAACTAAATGAATGGCACTGAAGTTTCAGCTTAAACCAACATGTGATGTACAGACGGCCTCAAACACGAGCACCTGTCTCCAAGCAAAGTGCTTCACTCAAAACTCGGCACGAACAGAAACAGCAGTCGGCTGCATTATAAACAGTTATACAGTCCTGTGCAAAAGTCTTCAGCACCTTGTTTTTTTCATACAAACTTTGTTACAGATTTCTATTTTATGACTTGTACATTATTGAGTCAGTACAAAAACATTTCAGAGTTCTAAAAGTTCATTTTCCAGCACAAAATTAAATGTGTTACAGAAAAGCGTTTGTATACTACAGAAGACACTTTTCAGACAAAACCATAATGAAGGCTGCTGGGTTTTGGTGTAAAATGAAGAAGTGAGTGCGACAGTCAAAGTGTCCAGAAGAACTGGGGCTGGTTCTGGAAGATGCTCAGGAAAACCTACAGATCATTTCCACATAAAACTGACCTCACTGGACCGGAGACGGATTTATTTTAAAGCAAAGGGTCGTCTCACACCAAATACTGACTCTGTTTCATTTATTATGGCTCACTGATTACTGTTCATAGTATTTTTTTATATTGAAATATTTCATTATTTTTAAGCCATTTTTGGTCAACAGCATTTTTTTTTCCATGTGACTAAGACTTGTAGAATTGTAGATTAAATGATAATAGTATTTTAAATACTTATTTCCCCTCACTGTATACAAAATTCAAGTTGCTGAAAATTCAGATTAAAATAATTCAGTTTTTAAAAAAAAACAATTAGTTTTCAAGCTGTTGAAAATTCAGGTGGTAAAACCAAGTCATGGAATTGAAGGAAAACGTTCAGGAAGCAGAGATGTTCAACTCGATGTCTAAAATATGGGACGATATAACTCGAACAGTTTCACGCTCTCGGTTATGAGTACAGTATCCAAGAAGCGAAAAATAAACTGAAAAACTCTGTTTCTTCTGATGCCCTGTTATTTGCCATTTCTGAAGAGAGATCACATGATTGTGTAAAACTCCAGATCTGTAAGCCCACTATCAGAGGAGAGCGAGAGCATGAGGGAGTTTTATTTTATTATTATTATTTATTCTAAATCACATAAACTCGAGTTTTCTTCTTTTTTTCAAGACTCATATTATCTGAGATTCAGGTAGCGTATTTAATAACTCGTACAAACTACACATCCAATCCTCAGTCTCAGCCTGAGGTCAAACAGGACCGTGGTTATTGAGTTTCTTATTGCCTTGCCTCACCTCATACACTTCACTTTCTTTCACTTTCTTCGTTGACTTTTCACTTCCACTTTCTCCTGCTCACACTGCATTAAAAAAAGTCATCTTAGCAAGTGAAAATATCTTGAATATAATGAATCAAATGTATGTATCTACTAGTTCCTGTGATAATATTACCATTAACTAAATATAAGCTTATTAATGAGAAGCCCTGGTTCTTTAGATTGCATTACTGTTTGTGGTTGCAGGACTTGACTATGTCATGCAGTTCCTGTTCAGATGGGAAGCACCTCAGGAATTTGGCTTGTAATTCACCCATTCACTTACACACATGCTGTTTTTGCATGAATTATTGCTGAAATCAGGATCTAACAAATGCGCATACACAATACAGCCAAAAGTATGTGGACACCTGACCATCACACCTACAGTATATGTGGGTCTTTGCAAACTGTTGTCACAAAGTTGGAAGAACACAATTGTCTAATCTAAAACAAAAAAGCATATATCTTTGATGGTCAGGTGTCCACAAATGTTTGGCCATATTGTGTGTGCCCTTGTGAAGAATAAGTTGCTTTTTGCATTGTTTTTCATTTTTATACTCATTTTGGAAATGTTTACTCGCCTAGCTACTGACGCATGGTGTGATGGATCCAAACCAGTTTTTGCATGGCTATAACATATTCTACACTTTTGTGTCCTCTGAAGAACCACAAGAGTAGCCATTTGCATCAATTACACTGTGTGTATTTGGAAAAAAAAAATCCTCAACTTGATAAAAAACCATACTCGACCTGAACAATGCTCTTGAATAAAGTGTGGGCCGTCATTGTCCTTCCCTTCCCCATTTTCAGATTTATTGTTCACAGGAGCATTAATATATTCTGATTACAAGACATCCATCCATCCATTATCTGTAGCCGCTTATCCTCTTCTACAGGGTTGCAAGCTGGAGCCTATCCCAGCTGACTATGGGCAAGAGGTGGGGTACACGCTGGACAAGTCGCCAGGTCATCACAGGGCTGACAACCATTCACACTCACACCTACGGTCAATTTAGAGCCAATAGTTAACCTAACCTGCACGTCTTTGGACTGTGGGGGAAACCGGAGCACCCGGAGGAAACCCACGCAGACACGGGGAGAACATGCAACTCCGCACAGAAAGGCCCTCACTGGCCACTTGGCTCAAACACAGGACCTTCTTGCTGTGAGGCGACAGTGCTAACCACTACACCACCATGCCGTCCCATATCTACACAATGTTTCACAAGTGAACAGAAGCTGAAATTGCAGAAATTGTCTATGCCCTGGGGTAGTATCCTTAAAGGAGTGTCCCTGGTACTTCACAATGCCTTTAAAACCTGCCCACTATCTGCTGATGGGCTTTTAGCCAATCAAATTGCAATGGGAAAAAACCTGCTAGGCAGGATTGGGCTCAAGGTATCATAGTTCAGTTAGGTGTGGAGGCCTTATGTTATTGATTCATATATCCTTGTATTCTTAGTGCAGCTTGTGTTGTTCTTTGCTATTGTGATGTATGTCTTTGAAGGTTTTTGGTCATCCAAGGCATCATAAACCGTAGGTGCTAAAGAAGACAACTGGATTTGCTTGAAATCCTTGAAGAAGTTTCACTTCTCATCCGAAAGGCTATTGTGATGTGTTTGTTAGGTGACGTTTCCTCCATTAGTCTACACACATTTTACTCACTTACATGTGACTGACTTGAAAAAGTCAACAGTTGTGATGAATGGACAGGTTCGAGTGCAGAATGTGCACATGATAAAGCATAAATTTCTATAAATCCTTTCAGTTTTTGATCACTGACTGACTGACTGAGTCCCACTCAAGACAGCCTTGAGACACACATGTATTGGAGTTGTGGGATTGTTCTCTAATAGATATATAACATAAAACATGGACCAGCAATTCATAAATTCAAATAAAACAAGAAAATAGGAACTCTAATATTACCTTATTGTTCCTTAGTGGCTTGTAATATTGACTCACAAGCAGTTTGGACAACAATTGAGGAGCCATTTTGTGGGAAATGGAGATAAATATTCAACAAAAGAGAGCTGCTGGAATATGGCTAAGGAACAAAGTGACACATCTCTGATGCTTCTCAGGTTTTACTGATTTATGTTAGTTGCTCTGGTTCTTGGTGATAATTTACACTTTTCACTTTTAAAAAGCCTGGTCATTAACATGGTATATTAATAATAATTAATAATATACTACTAATAATTATTATTATATTATTAATATTAAATGGGCAGCACAGTGGTGTAAGTGGTTAGCACGGTTGCCTCACAGCAAGAAGGTTCTGGGTTCGCGG
>JAODLJ010000004.1:248069-262397 GCA_027576115.1 Cathorops melanopus
ACAAGAGTCAAGGATGGAGATACTATCCACTCAGAAATTTATTTAAAAATAAAGGCTCTGCGTATCTGCTTTAAGTACATTTTTCGAGTATCTGTGCTTTACTTGGATATTATTTTTGTAAACTTGTGAATTTTACTCCACTACATTTGAAAGACAAATATTGTACTTTTGAATCCACTACATCTCTATGAAGGCTTCCATTGCTCATTATTTTGAAGCATAGCTCTGGAGGAAACGGATCAATGTTTTTTTCTTAACTAAAATGTGACAGGCCATCCACTGTGTTCATCACAGGAGAAACCCAATCCCAGTAAACTACTCCAGTGCTCAAGTTCAGAGTGTAGGCTACACTTTTTTAAACAGTTCAGTATGAACTTGGCCGTGGTACTGATGACTACAACAGATAAAAATGATGATTCTTCACCAGGCACCCCTGGCCATATCAGAAGTCCATGTTAGACATTTTTGCAATGAAGATTAGTATCATTTAAATGTTTGCTCTGTTACCGGGCACAAACTTCATTACTGCCGACAACAAATCGCCGTCCAGCCTGAGAAAGCTTGTCAAGATATGTACACATTTGTTGGGGGATGGGGGTGTGGGGTTGTTAAATAAAAATGAAAACAACAATGGCTGTCATTACGTTGATTCAATTGCATTTCTGTAGACATTTCTACAGGCTTTATAGCATGTTCTTTATTCAACAAGCTTTTTTTATTCTACAGGTTCAGCAAGCAAGTCAGTGCATTCAGTTTGTTGTTTCAGAGCCATTAGGTTCTGTAAATGCATTGTGGCAAGAGAAAACATTAAAAACATTTAACATTAAAGATGTAAAGATAAGGTTGAGGCAGCCTTTGACACTGGCAAAATATTGCAGTGGTGAGTGTAACTTGATAGAAATGAGAGTAAAATCTTTTGACTCAGTCTGTGGACTTTAAGAACTTCACCTCAGTGCACCTTCTAATATCGAACCTCCTCTTTATCTCTAAGGTCTTAGAAAAAAGTTGTAACACAGCAGCTAAACCGTTCTGTGTATAGAAATCAAATACACTATGTAGCCAAAATTCTGAGGACACCTTACCATCACATCCATATGTGAGTCTTCTTCAAACTGTCACCAATATTTGGATGCACACTTGTGTATTTAAATGTCTTTGTACGCTGCAGCATTACAAAATAAAGTGATTTTGATTCTAAAGATATGGTGTGTTAATGTTGGGGTGAAGAACTCAAGTGTCCTGCACAGAGCCTGACTGAACTCAACCCCACTGAACACCTTTGGGATGAACACTGACTGCACCCCAGACCTCATCACCCAACATCACTAATGCTCTTGGAGCTAAATGAACACAAATCCCCACAGCCACGTCCCAAAATCTAGTGGAAAGCCTTCCCGAGTGAATTATAACAGCAAAGGGGAATAAATCTGGAATGAGATGTTCAAAAAGCATGGTGAGTGTTATGGTTAGGTATGCACAAACATCATATAGTGCACATAGTATTTTTTTAAAGTCAGGATTTAGGTTTCATCATCGTCCTGAAAAAGTGCTGGTTAAAGTAGTAAATGACCGATCCAGAATGGGTATGGGGCGGGGGAATACTTTGCACAAAGCAACATGTGGACAGCAGTGAGTAAATGTACAATACAAAGTGACTGATGTGGACCTAATAAACTGACTAATAGCTCCAGATGGACCTAACCAACAGAAAGTCTGATCCCATCAGTCCAATTCCATGATACAGTTTACACTGACTCACTATTCTACTCATCTTCTGTAAGAGTGATTTAATCCAGATTAATGACCAGTTTAACTGGGATTATTCCTGTCATCAAACCACTGTTTGTTACTGTGATAAAGATAAGTTTTCACTTATTATTACCTATAGATTGTTTTACTGATGTTTTTATTTCATAATTGTTGTACTATCTTCATTCTGACGCTCTGTTTTACTTTTATTTTAATATTTTAATTACTTTTTTAGTTTTTAATTTCTTCTGTCCTTGTTTTGCTCTTTGTTTAATTTTTTGGTCTTTTATTTAAAGCCCTAAGATTTTGACCCCAATTAAGATGATGATGATGGTGGTGATGATTATTACCTTGCCCAGGACAGTCTGTAACTTTACTCCTTATGTTTAAACTTCATATACAGTATGATACAATTTTGGAGTTCTTCTACATCTTAAATAACTTTCTTCTCACAGAAAATGTCCAATAATGTACCGTACAAAGTTTATGAAACATCTCCAGATACATTATTAACTTTTATGGTGCTTCATATGCCATCCAGTTAAAATGAATGATTGTCTAAACAGTCCATAAAACACTCTGTGTCTGTTGTAGCTATTGCATCTTTATCTAGTATCCTTAATCTTATTTTTACATCAGTGGGCTGAAAAAAGAGGAGTGTTACGTCAGTCATCATGGGTGAACTTTCCAGTAAACCGAGAGCGTGGAATGGAATGGAAACTGTGCTGCGTTTCTATAAAACACAGGCTGTTTTTGTCTCTATCTTTTAATGACATTAATGATTTATAAAATAATTTCCTGCCCTTCATGGTCAATTATGTTATATCAAGGACTGTCTGAGGAACACAAAGGTCACAAAACAAGTGAAATAAAATCTTAACAGGCACTCAGTGAGGGATTTCTCAAGTCTCCTTCTTCTTCTTCTTCTTCTTGGTCTGTTACATGACAGCTGATGTGCAACCTCCTGGCAGAGGCAACCAGATAAAATATAAACTATACCTGTATTTTGTGGAATTAATGATCACCACTTCCCAAAGCATTGGTGATGTTTTACAGGAGGTTTAGGGGCTCGTCCTCACACACACTCAGTTCTGAAATTAAAAATTATTACAACACGCTATGAATGTTCTGTCTCAGCTTGTCTTAATGCACAAGCTGTTTGCCTTTTTTTTTTTTTTTTAATAATTTCTTTATTGAGCAACAGCAATACAAAGACTCAGAAAGGATGGGGTAAACCCCAAACATAAAAAATGCTCACTTTTTTCTTTTTTAACAATTTCAGAAAAACATCCACCCTCTCGCCCCTCCCACACCCACATCCCCAACAACCCCATGTTAAGCACAGTGCATGAATGAAAGACAATTAAAATTACAAATGACAGGAAGAAAAAGGGAAAAGGAAAAATAACAAAAAATGAAAGAACAAGAATACTAATAACCTAAAATACATATATATAATAAAAAATAATACATAATAGGGAGAAAGAAAAAAAAATTAAAAATTAAAAACCTCAGACCTGTGTCTCTTCTGGTTCAATGTCTAGAGTGTCTATGATGGACAGCAGGGGGTCCCAAGTCCTATTGAATTTACTCAATGAACCATTAAGGGAAAACCTAAGCCTCTCCAACTTCAAATTGAACAGAATTTCCTTAACCCATCGACTATAAGAGGGGGGTGCAGTATGTTTCCAGTTAAGCAAAATTAAACGCCTTGCCAGTAAAGAACAGAAAGCCATGCAGTGTTGGGCTTTGCTTGAAAAGGATTTAGTTTGAAGAATACCAAAAAGAGCTGGGAGAGGATGGGGATCCTCCCCAACATCATAGGCCTTGTGGAGGGTACCAAATATTTCAGACCAAAAAGTTTTCAACTTAGGGCATGACCAAAACATGTGTATGAGGTCAGCAGGAGACTGGTTACATCTATTACAGGTGTCTGCGACGTTGGGGTAAAATTTTGACAGTCTGTGATTGGTATAGTAGATCCTGTGTATTAATTTACATTGGATTAGACCATGTCGTGCACAGATAGAGGAGTTGTGTACCAATTGTAAGATATTAGTCCACTGGCCCTCCTCAAGAGTCAGACCAAGATCTTGTTCCCATAGGTTTTTTGTTTGTTGAGGAAAGACAGCAGTAGTGGAGTCTAGCGCCCTGAAAATATGTGAAATATTTCCTCTCTGATTGGGGTCCATCAAGAAAAGTTTATCAACTAGGGTCAGTACAGGAAGATTCGGAAACTCAGGGTAATTTTTCTGAACAAAGTCTCTAATTTGAAAAAATCTAAAGAGGTGGGAGGGAGGAAGTTTAAATTTGGTCGATAAGCCAGCAAAGGACATAAAAGTACCACCATCATAAAGATCATTAATTGACACAATGCCCCTGTCATACCACAATTTAAAAGCAGAGTCCATAGTAGATGGTTTGAAGTTATGGTTGTTTAGTATTGGTGCATAGATTGAGCAGTCTCTCAAGCCAAAATGCTTTCTGAATTGCAACCAGATTTTGAGGGACTGTTTGACTACTGGGTTTTTGCTTGCGTTCACTGTTGATAAAGTGAGGGGAGAGCAGAGCCATGCCCTCAATGAGGACTGAGAAGAAGACAATTCAATTTTAACCCAAGCAGGCTGGTTGGTCATGGATGTGTCGGTCCAATATAGCAATTTATGAATATTGGCTGCCCAGTAGTAATGTAAAAAATTGGGCAGAGCAAGACCCCCTACTCCTTTAGGTAGTTGTAAGATTTTTTTCCGTATACGCACAGGTTTACTAGCCCAGAGAAACTTAGACACTGATTTGTCCAATTTGTCAAAAAACTTTTTTGAAATGAGTACAGGAATATGCTGAAAGAGGTAGAGAAACTTTGGCAATATGGCCATCTTAACAAGGTTCACCCTGCCAGCCAGTGACAGAGGCAGGGTGGACCATCTAGTAAAGTCATCCTCAACCTTACCAAGCAGGGGGACAAAGTTTTTATTAAAAGTGTCTGTCAGAGTCTTGGTTATGATTATACCTAAATATTTAAAACTATTATCTGCCCTTCTGAAAGGTGAAATGCTGTCTGGGAGAACCCCAACCAACTCGTTTAATGCAAATATTTCACTTTTGCCAAAATTGAGTTTGTAGCCAGACAATTGGCCAAACTGTTTTAAGATGTCTAAGGCGACTGGGAGTGATGTGGATGGATTGGACACATAAAGGAGCAAGTCATCGGCATATAAAGATAATTTATGTTCCGTGTTGTGGCGAAGGATACCTTGAAATCCCGGTTCAGATCTCAACCAGATCGCTAACGGTTCAATAGCTATGGCAAACAATAAAGGGGATAGTGGACAACCTTGTCTTGTACCACGTCGGAGTTGAAAAGGAGGTGAGAATGTATTGTTTGTTTGTACAGAAGCAACTGGGGATGAATATAGCAATTTGACCCATGAGATGAAGCCAGAGCCCAACCGAAATCTATCCATTACCTCAAACAGGAAGTCCCATTCAACCCTGTCAAAGGCCTTTTCCGCGTCGAGCGACACCACAACCTCTGGTATGCTGGAGCTGGAAGTATTGAGTATATTGAAAAGCCTTCTAGTGTTATGAAATGAGTGTCTACCCAACATAAAGCCTGTTTGGTCTGGTGAGATAATTTCTGGTAGAATCTGTTGGAGACGAAGAGATAAAAGTTTAGCAAGAATCTTGTAATCAACATTTAAGAGTGATATGGGTCTGAAGCTACTACAAAGTAGTGGGTCCTTATCCTTTTTCAGCAGAAGAGAAATAGTAGCATCATTTAAAGTTGGGGGTAGTCGGCCAACAGACAAGGCCTCATTATATACATCACTTAAAATCTTGGAAAGAAGTGGGGAAAATTCCTTGTAAAATTCTACAGTGAAACCATCTGGGCCCGGTGACTTACCACTTTGTAAAGCCCTGATAGCACTTGCAACCTCAGATGGAGATGTTGGGCTAGCTAATTTATCTACCCACTCTTCTTCTATTGTGGGGAAAACAATATTATTAAGTCTATTGGGAGTATTTAACTGAGGGTGGTCAGATGCATATAGATCAGAATAAAATTTTGCAAATGTTTCATTTATACTTTTTGGATCGGTAAGGGTGGTACCAGATGGTGATTTTATGGTTGGGATTAGCCTAGAGGCAGCAGCTGTTCTGGATTGCTGGGCAAGGAGTTTGCCAGCTTTATCTCCTGACTCAAAGAATTTTTGTTGGGATTTACGCAGTTGCAGTTCTGCTTCAGTGGTGGTTAAAAGACCTAGTTCAGAATGAAGTTGCAATCGTCTTTTGTAGAGTGCAGGATCTGGGTTTGTAGAATAATCATTATCGACTTCACGGATCATTTGTGTTAACTCGGTCTGTCTTTTCACATTTGTTTTCTTAAGGTAAGCTGTATAAGAAATTACATACCCTCTCAGATATGCCTTGTAGGTTTCCCATAAAGTGCCCCTTGATACATCTGGAGTGTCATTTATTGTAAAAAATACTTGAGAGGTGGTTGCTGCATGCTCAACAAAGAGGTCATTAGCTAGTAGACTTGAGCTGAATCTCCATCGCTTCAGAGGACGTCTATAAGTTGGAAAATAAATGTCTAGAGAAGTGGGAGCATGATCTGAAATTATAATACTATGATAGCATAGAATACGATGAGCATACGTATATTAGAGAGTAATCTGTTGTCCAAGAGAAAAAAGTCTATTCTAGAATAAGAATGATGGACAGGTGAAAAAAAAGAAAATGATTTTTTGTCCGGAAATTTAAACCTCCATGGGTCTGAAAAACCCAGCTGTAATGCAGTGGATGAAAGTAGTTTGGCCGACTTTGTAAGGGAGTGTGGTCTGGTTGAAGATCTGTCCAAGTTAGGATGCTGAACAAAATTGAAATCCCCCCCTATGATTACATGATAAGTGTCAATATTGGGCATGGATGTGAAAAACTTGGATATGAACTTATCATCCCAATTTGGTGCATAAACACTGGCTAAGATGACAGGGGTGTTACACAGCTGTCCTGATACTATGACAAACCTACCAGATGAGTCAGCTACAAGTTTTTCTAACTCAAAGGGAATGTGACGTTGAATCAAAATTGCAGCCCCCCTAGCCCTGTCACTGAACTTGGAATGATATAGTTGGTTGAACTGGCCCCTTTTAATACGCAGAATTTCCTCTGTACGCAGGTGTGTCTCCTGCAGAAACACCACCTCGCCTCTCAACCCCTGAATATGAGACATGATCTTATTTATTTTTGTTGCTTGGTTTGCCCCTTTGACGTTCCATGATATGAAACGGATATTATTCATTGACTTTTTATTATCCATGTGAACAGTGAGTTCTGTGTGAAGTATGCGTAATATACCATGATATTAATGTGCATGGAAAGTAAGCACATGCAAGAGCACAATATCTGAGAGATAGAAAGGGTGAGGAAAAAGAAAGGAGGAGGGGAAAAAGATAAATAAAATAAAAATAAAAGCCCTGTGCCCACCCGTCCCCAGTACAACCCACTCCCTGTAACCCCTTATACCCACAATCCCTGCACAAACGTGCCATCTTCACTTAGCAAAAAACTCCCGGGGCTCTACTCCACTCTCTCTCTACTCCCACCACACAATAATTAAAGTGTTGTTATAGAAAAGTGAATTGAACCATTCTACACGGCATGACTCTAAAATGAGTGAACATAGACAAGACAATAACAGTAGCCTAACTCCAAAAAAACACAGAACAGAATGAGTTAAACTTCACGCCGTTTCGTGCACATTTAGCCTACACATTATTTATGGCTTCAGTAAGCAAATAAAGAAAGCTAAGGATAACTGTAACGACACAGAGATGACTACGATTCATAGTCTTGACCAAGGTCAGTGAACAGGCAGTCCAAGCTTATGTCCAATGCCACTTGGTGACATAATGAAAGTGAAACAAAGCATAGCCTACCATAGAAGTGGTCGCAGTCTCTGTCCGTATTTAAAAAGAAAAAAAGAAAAGAAAAAAGACTCACACTAGCGTTACTCCGACTCTGCATTCGGCTCACCCATCTCGCAGAAAAACGGAATAGTAGCAGTTTACCACATCAGCTGGGCCTTGGCTTGAATCAGTCCTCCTCCATCCTCGAAGCAGACTCGTACGTGGCCAGAAACTGCTCAGCTGCTCTCACCGATTTCAGGTGCCGTCTTTTGCCATTTTCCGCCTTGATAAACAGTCGCGCAGGATACTGCAGAGAGGGCTTGAGGTGGCGAGTGTAGAGTTGTTGCATCACTTCTTTGTATTCTGCGCGTTGTTCTAGGACTTCGGGGCTGTAGTCTTCGTAAATGTATATTGGTTTATCATTGTACTTCAGCTCGCCTCGTTTTCGCCGGGCTGCACGAATCACTGCTTCTTTCGTTTGAAACTTGTGAAAACAAATGATTACTGCTCTGGGTTTTTCTCCTTCGGCTGGCTCATCTCTAAGCGCACGGTGGGCTCTCTCAAGTTCTGGAGGGGAAGGCAGCACATCTTTCCCCAGTACCTCAACCAAAAGATTAGAAAAAAACATTGTTGGTCTCGTACCTTCGATCGATTCAGGCAGTCCTATAAGGCGAAGATTGCACCGCCTGCTTCTCCCCTCCAGGTCTAAAACCTTAGCTTTCAGCTTTGCATTGTCTTCAGCCAGAGCAATCACCTGTGCCTCTAGGCGCTGTAGATCGTTCAGCCCAGTTTCCACATCAGAAATTCGCTGTTCATGATTGTTCACTGTAGACTGAATCCCGTCTAGCTTCGTTTCAATGGCACCAAGCTTGTTTTCAAATCTTGCAGAAAGCGAGTCAGGATTAGTTAGCAGGTCCGCTTTGAGGTTGTGTAGCATGCTAGCCAACGTAGCGTTGTCGACGGCGGCAGAAACATGTTCTTTTTTCTTATCCTGTTTGCTTGGTTTAGAAGACATATTGGCTGGCAGTGTGCATAAAACACATTAAGACAAGTCGTAGTCACTGATTTCAGTAAATTTGAGCGAATGGATGGTCAGATACAAGTTGTGTGGCAGGAGCCCAAAAAAACACCACTACTCCATCCCGCTCGCCAACCGGAACCTCCAGATGCCATTTTTAAAAGATAAAACTTGTCAAATTTGATGTGCACACAAGGACTGCTCAACCACAAATGACAGAGAAAACCACGTGCAACTATAAAACCACATAAATTGAAAATAGTTCCGTTTCATTGGGCTTGCGTGTTTGAAAAAATAAATGGTGGATGCTAAGAGAATTTTCTCGGAGTAACGGAAAATAAATCTCTGATACAAAACATGATTTTCCCGTATGAAAATCAATGTACACCGTATTGGCCAAAAAATTGCATTTTCCTGTACAAAATATGGGGAAACTGTATAACTTGACATGTATGCATTATTCACACACTAAGGGGTTAAATTTGTGCCAGAAGTTTCATGTGGAGTTTTCAGATCTGTGAAACATTTTCATGATGATGGTAAGAAGCTTCAGCCCGGTCACTTCGCTAGTGTTCACTGTTTAACTCTTTGAACCAGACTGAAGCAAACTGCGTCCAAATTCACATCCCTTATTCTCCATTGAACTGCTCACGAAGTCTTCATCACAGCGAGGCGGAGCACGTATTACACCAACCGGCACGACCTGACCTTTCCATCACTGCAGGTTGCTTGTTTATGCAACAGAGTGTTCATGATTTTACATCAAATTTAATCATAATTACAATCTACTGTACATTCAGCTCCGTCCGTCTCCACACACATTACATCACTTCCTGTGTGATTTCCTCATGAACTCGACACTGTACAGACATGAGACACATTTCAGAAGAAAGAGCAGAACCGGAGCTTTGTTAAGGTTTTTTTTTTTGGTCATTTCAAACATATGGAGTTGGTACAGTGCACAGTTAAAGCAAAAAAGTGTTTTTCCAGATCCATGAGGTACATTAAACACCACGGGAGTCCAGATCTATAATACAACATAAAGTGCAATGAATGCAACACTGCAGACAGACAAATGACACAATAGACGGAAGGTGCGGAGCTGAGTGTGTGTATTGAGGTAGTGTATGAAAAGGGAATAGATAAATGTAATCCGTGTGTGTGAGACACTGTAAGCACTAAGCAGTCGTGTATTATTGTCCACTGTGCAGAGACGCAGCAGTGTGAGCGGCGATCAGCAGTGTGTGTGAGAATTGATCCAATCCCTCCCTGGAATGATGTGAGTCAGATTTGTACAGTGTGAGTCAAACTCGCGATATGGAAACAGACCAAACTCGTGCACAGTAATATCTTTACTAAATTCTCACCCGTGTTCACACTCCTGGTTCTCAGATGACTAAATCACCAAGACTGAGTCACTTCACAACGCTCCACATGTCAGAAGAAACCGCAGGCGTTCCCATTTCTGATCACCTCGGGGTTTCTCTGTGTGATAGTGTTTGAGTAATCTGGTTTTGAAATCACAGCAAATAAAACCTTGAACACATTTCTGTATATTTATAACTTGTAGAGTTTCCCATCATCATGGTTCTGATATTTCAGGTTCCACACAATCTCCTCGACACCGTGATGAAACGATCTCTCGACTGCCCGCAGTTTACAGCGAGAGATGCGTAAAAAATAACTTTCATAAGACAGGGTCTTTTTTTTTCCCTTTGATATAAAGGTTAATATAAAGATGTAAGTTTTATCATATTAAATGATGGAGGATCTGGAGAGACGAGACCATTCTGGAAACACAAAACCAAACAAGGCACAGCCTTTATAATGATTGAGATAAGAGCTGGAGAGTAAAGGTAGCGAAAGGAGCCTGAAAATAGCTGAGAGTTCCTGGGGATAAAATACTCAATTGTATGGAATAAAGTTACTTGTATGATAAATGTGTGTGAAAGTGTCTACAAAAACATTCCACAGCTAGTCACATGGTTTTTTTTTTTTAGCTTTTGAATGCACCTCCTGAAGAGTTCCCCCTGCTGCTGGACACTCGGTTCCGTTCCAGCCGCCATTTTAGATGAAGAGCCTCCGTTAGTGAACTTTCAGAGCACCGCCCACTCCACAATCCACCGACCAATAGAAGACCTTCCTGTGAGAGCCATGACTGCAGATGAACCTCACTGTTCCTCCATCACTGTATTCGTGGCTTGTGGTGAAGCAGATTCCTGCACCGAATGATTCAGCGCCTAGAAATCGGCTCAGAAATGTCCCGCAGGTGGAGTTCACCGCCTCGCTGGCTCTGTGCGGTTCAGCCTGGGGCTCGGTAATCTCCCCAAATTTATTTACAGCGTGAATTTCACAAAGCACTGTGTGATCATTATCACAGCGGTTATATTTACGCTTCAGTTGTCATTATTCGCCTGTTTGACTCCTCACTTAAACAGGTTTCATTTATCTCCCCAACTCTGGAGCTAATCAGTCTGGTTAAAACTTCTCCTGCAGTCTCATCTGCTCTGTGAGAGAAAAGTTCATGAAGAAAAGCTCCAGTGAAGCACCACAATTATTGTACATTTAAATAAATGAGTTGTGCTTTGATCTTGTCCTCTCTGTAGGTGTGCTCCTGCTGTTCATGGCGAACAGCGGTCTGTCTGCAGGTTCTACCTCCGAACTCCTGTCCTGCTGCTTTGAGGAGTTTTCTAACGGCTCTGTGGTTTACAGACTGAACGACACTGTGGAGTCCAATCACACCAGCTGGAACATAGACGTGAGCGGAATCGCACACACTTTACACCAAATACGCCATCATGTTGAATCTGAACAATGAGGCAGTCAGGAACACGGCGCTTCTCAGAGTAAACCGACATGCCGTTCCCTCCTCCCCGTTCCCTCAGCGGGACAGCCTCAGAGATGGTGTTTTGCTGGTGCTCTGGGGTTCCTTGACGTGGCTCTGAGCAGTACCAGCACTGCCACGCCCCTCTGTGGTGCCACCCATGTTCCCTACTCACTGCTCCTTATTCCCAGCTCTCTATTCTTTACTCACTACTCAACATAAACATGGACTTTCTCTGCGCCATTAAGCCCCGCCCCCTAATAAAGCTCTTCTTTACTGGTTCCACAGTTGTATTCTGACGCTATAGGACACAGTTATAGAAGGGAGTTATTTATAATCACGCTATCTGTTATCACCCAGATGAGAATGGGTTTCATTTAGAGTCTGGTTCCTCTCGAGGTTTCTTCCTCGTGCCATCTGAGGGAGTTTTTCCTCAACACCGTCGCCTCAGGGTTGATCATCAGGGATAAAAACATTTTTATTTAAAATAATTTTTCTGTAAAGCTGCTTTGCGGTAATTTCTGTTGTTAAAAGCATGATACAAATAAACTTGACTCGACTCTTAGGCTGTGTTCAGACTGTCAGTCCAAATCCTTTTTTTTTTTTTTGCATGTCCAATCTGAATCCGATCTTCCTGATTGGCCATGTTTGTTATATACTGTAAGTGATCAGATCCAATCTGTGCGTCGATCCTCAGTTTCAGTCATGTTCACGTTGGTTGCTATGGTAATATTACACCCGGAAGTAGTAATAGTGAACATAAACCAGAATGCAGGGTAATGAACTGTTCTTGCTGATCTCCTGCCTGGTGATGTGGAGCCTCAGCGCAGGTTTGATTAAAATAACGAGACTGTGTCCGAGGGACGAGGCTCTCGTCCTGCCTGCTCTGCTTTATTTCATAAACCACCAAACTCGCATGTGTCCTGTGTGTGTGATGTAAACACGAACTTTACATGGCGTCAAAAACAAAAAAACCAACCCCACCTGAAATCCAATCGGGGTGGGTTTCCTAAGAGCATCTTAACTAGGAGAGCGTTCATTGTGTTGCTTGCTCTACCATTTAACAATCTTTGTGCTACGATACTTTTGGGAAACTCTGCACAGAGGAGTCAGACCTCAGCGGATTTGCAATAATGTGATTTGAATCATCACATACGAACCACAAACCACATAAGAACGGAGTCTGAAACTGATTTGTAAAAATCGCATCTCGTGATTTTCGGCTGTTCAAACGTACTACAAAAGATCAGATTCCAATTGGATGAGCACAAATCAGATTTGGACTGATGGTCTGAACATGACCTTAGACATGTTTTAAATGTCTAAGTACGGGATGTCGCTGCTATTTAACACCATTTCTGATTTTAAAAAGGAAATGATGAACTTTAATGATGTCATGAGGAATGAGGAGTGTGAACGTCTTGTGCCTGTAAACACACAGCTCTCGTACATGAACAGCCGCACAGTCACGGCATGCTGCGGATTCTGAGCCCAGAACTGCAAAAACAAGTGAATCGATTGTGAATAAACTTGTAATTCTCATCTCCTACTACAACATTACGATAAACAAAATATAAGATTAAGAAACATTTCTAGACATTTTCTACTAATTTCAAGCTTGAAATGGTCTTGTTCTGTTGGCAGATATTTTTTCTAGTTTTAAAGAAATCTTAGAAATATATTTTAAATATATAAAGAATTAAAATTATCGACCAATAGAACATTAACATTTTTAGTGTTTAACATGAGTAAAATCTTCTAAAAACAAACTAAAAAATAACATTACAGACATTTTCCTACGTTTCAAGAAAGTTCCACTTGCGAGTACAACAGAATAATTTGCAGCGAGTGTGGGTTTGGATAAGAGTGTGTGTGTGTGTGTGTGTGTGTGTGTGTGTGTGTGTGTGTGTGTAGGAGATGCCCATAAAGGCTGCAGATGGACAGGAGAACAAGAGCATCGTCAAGGGCTCTGGAGAGAACTGGATCAGACTAAATCGGAACATCTCGGGCATTAACTTCCGTTGGGAACATCAAGATTTGAAGGTGTTTATTATTTACTAATTTACTTAAAAATACTCCATCACTCTTACACTTACACTTCATATTATTCAACAGAATTTCCAAGAAGTTCAGTGTACAGGTATGTATGTATGTATTATTATTATTATTATTATTATTATTATTATTGATTGTGATTGGTTATAAGGTGTTGATTAACATGGTGTTAACAATTATTCACTGAAGGTGAAGTGAAGATCAGTGAGTAATAAGCGAGGTGAAGTCGGGGTTATAATTCATCGATATTCACGGAGTCTCAGGCGGATAATAGTTTTACTATAAATACACAGGTGATTATTTTAAAAAACTGTATTCAAAGAAATATTTCAAACTTCAGAAGCTTCATGTAAATGCAGTAACTTTGCAGCACGGACTTGTCACTGATCTATGCCGAGTCACAAAAAACACTTTGTTCTGAAATTGATAAAATAAATCCCAAGCCCTCCTTACCTTTGAATAGTTTTAGATCAAACTGCGGAGCATCTTTAGTGCTTTTAGGAACAGCATTTTCTTTCATTATCTGTAATTCTTCCTCATTTACAGTGACGAAGCGATTGGACGCTGTTTTGCCGAGTCGCTCGAGGTGATTGGTCGAGAGATACGGACTATTTTTCGATAATCAGAACGCTCAATTTCCTGTAATCACCTGATATTTGAAAACGTCACAAATGAAGGACAGATGGATTTAAAAGCAGAAAGAAGTTTAATGAGGCAAAGTGGCAGATAAATCCAAAATATTAGACAAAAAAAAAAACAGGCAATGGTCA
>JAODLJ010000004.1:525766-537276 GCA_027576115.1 Cathorops melanopus
AAAGGGAACCCATCCTCATTTGGGCAACAACAGACAGCCTGACTATAATATTAACAGTTTTAACAAGAAGTCAGTTTTGTTGATGTTATAACTCACTCTTGGGCCTGTCTTCACCAATCAGCTTCTGATGTTACGCATTACTTATTTAAACTTTAATTCCAGGCTCAGAGTCACATTACAGAGACCAATCTGAAAACCGTGTTTATAAAGAGAGACCTGACGTGGCGTGAGATTCCTCACCAAGACTGTCACGCCACTGAGAAACCGCACAGTTCACTTTATTAACGATTACACGCAGGCTTTAATCTGTTTATAAGATCATGTATTAGAAGGAGGGCATTAATATAAACCTGTGATTTACAGTGTGGGGTATAAACGCTTAATAACCGAAACATTCTGCAAAAATGAGATGAATACAATCCGAGCGAGCGTTGTTATTCACTCGGGACGGCAGGGTTCGGCTTTTAGACGTCAGACCCGTGGAGACGAATTGAGATGAAGTGAAGTGTTAAAAATCAATATCATGCTTGATATGTCCTCTGAGTGTGTGAGAGAGAGATGATGGTTGATTATGGAGACCTTCTACTTTCTGCTTTACTGATATTTTAATAGCAACATTCAGCATTCTGTCTGTCTGTCTGTCTGTCTGTCTGTGTGTGAATTGTTTATTCCTTGCTGTCAGCACAAACCTCGTCCTGATTATTGCCTGAGGAGACGCTTCAGTGCAAAAACAGAGTAAAAATTTTTAAAAACTTCTAAGCTAAAAAAACCAAACATCTTTCTCCCCGGTTAACACAGACTTTCTCATATTTACACCCAGAATTTCTGTTATGAGACTGTTGAAATGGGGCGTACAAACTTTTTTTATACTCCGGTGAGCCAATGATGATGCAAATTTCTCATTTTTATTTCATTTCACTGGTTTTCAATGTTTTTAAATTTAATTTTATTATTTTCATTGTTCTCCTAAATGTTCTATTTGACTTTTAAATGATCTCAGCATTCAGTTCTGTAAGATGTTTATTAACTTTTAACATCTCTGTGAGGAGGTGTGTGTGTGTGTGTGTGTGTGTGTGTAACATTCCTGTAAGGAGTCTCCAGTGTCAGTGCTATGTAACAGTCAGAGATGAAGCTGGAACTTTACGTTTTCAGACGTCTTCAGGACAGAGCAGGAGTTTACACTTCTTTACGGTTTCTCAGGAACACGACAAGCTGTGTTCGTTTGTTTTATTAAAACTGTTCTTTAATAATAATATAAATTATGATGAACTTTACAGTGCAGTAACATCTCTCTGATTACCAAAACACAACAACTAAAGCGAGAACATTTTCAGAAGCACAAACTTTAAGCTCTTCCTCAAACCAGGATTAGAACATTAAACAGGAAATTGTGTTATAAACACGGTGCACGACTCGTCTGGGTTTTTACCCCGATCCGGTGAGACATCACGTCTCGTCCAATGTTCATTCCCATGAATGTCAGTGCAGAAGAATTGAACGAGCGCACGTCAGTGTCCTGCTGAATTTAACATTCCTCTCCTATGTGACATTTGGGCTGTAATCGATTTCTGCTCGTGGCTCCTGCAGGGGAGGTAAACAAGATGGAAACGGAGGCAGATGCCAGCGCCGCTCTCTGGACTCGGACACACTGGCATTTTGTGTTCAGGAGTGACGGTCCGGCTGCAGAGATCCGGTGCTCCACTCTGGACCTTCAGAAAGCTGGGGTGGAAAGAATCCAAAAGTCTGAGCAGTTAAGTAGGACGTGACATGGACGTGAAGCTGCAGGCTGGATGAGAGTCTCCTGAGGATTAGCAAACACACGGCAAAGTATTCTCATCTGTCCAAATAACCAACTTTCCTCTAATGTTAGCATCTGCTACGATTAAACACTCGCATGCTCGTTCAGTCAGAGCTAAACGCTGACGGTGTTTAGGGGTGATGTTCGTCAGTTAGCCCATTAACATTAAACAAATGTTAAAGGTGCTGTAGGATGGAACTCTGTATTTATCTTGGTCGAGTTGATAAAGGAAAGTTCGGTTTATGGATCTGACACACCGTGAACCTCAAACACCGCTGTCTCCTCCTTCAGCTGCAAATCCCTCGTATACAGAAGAGGGCGATAAAACGGGCCGCTTCCAGAATCCTGGAGTGTTTCGTAACGATTCATACTTGTTACTATTCACGCCCCAAAATTTCCATACATCAGCCCATGTTCTATCCCGGGATATATTACTTCCACTTCCGGTGCAGATGCCAGTCGCTGCCTCACCAGTAGCTCCGTCCTAAATTTCCTTCAGGATTGATAAAGAGTCAGTCAGTCCGGGACCTGCACAGCCAAAACTCCCAACAGTTCTGCAGTTACTGTGAAGAACAAAACAATGACGTACTCCCAGAGGGAATCATCAGCCCTCCATGACATCGAGGCAGAGAGCTCATGGGAGACGTGACCGCGTCCTCATGTGACCACCTGAAACGTGGCTTTTGACTGTCGCTCCTCCGCGCACTTCTCTCCAACTTGCTCTCACTTGAAACTTGAATTGAAGCTGCTGGTCAGAAGGACGAAGGACTTTTCAGCTCCGTCTGCTTTCGGCTTCAGTGAGACGTGGATAACTGAAACTGTTCCTGATGCTGCGCTGGAGGTCCTCGGCTTTCACCGCACAGATCGGACCGCGACCCCACCTGCAGTCAGAAAACTAAAGGCAGAGCTGAGCAGCTTGCCATGCTGTGTGATTTTATCCACTTTTTTACGTTTGAAGCCAAATCATCTGAAACTGAAAGTTTCATCTTGAACTAACATTAATAGTTAGCTAACTCGTTAATTTACTTTGTGTTTTTGGGCTCAAAACCAAGTCGTAGTGTTTGGGTAACGTTAGCTACCATCAACCTCCAAGGAGCTAGCAGAGTTAACGAGACTGTATGGTGACTTGGAGGATCGTTTTATTTTCCTGCCTGTATTCCACTCAAAGAAATCTCCCGTGTTGTCGATTAAATCTATTGTCCACAGCCGCCGCGGACGATCACGCCCTACTGACACACACCAGCTATGAATCAGCCAATCAGAATACAGCTCATCAACATATTAATGAGCCAACCAGAAAAGGGAAAATGGCTTGTTTCATTCTCAGGCCAAATCATAGGGTCGTCAAAGGGCGTGTAAAACCACATCTGGACATTTTTCACCCTGATTAAAGTCACAGAGCTTCTATTTAGACTTCAGAGAACAATAGCATGCTGAAACACTGAGTGCCAGGGTGCTGTGGGGAAAGGGAACGACACTTACTGCATTTATTTATTTCTAATGTTATCTTGTACAATAAGACACTAGTTAGGAAATATTTTCACACACTTTGGAACCTAAAGCTTTTCTTCCATGATGGTTTCCATCATTGCCACCTTACAAACGTTTTGATTGTAGCGACTGTGGTGCTAATTGCTAGCTGAACTCAGACAGAGGAGGAGAAAATGGAGCTTTTATCGCAGGATTAACCTCGACGCTCCAGATCCTTCAGCTGTCATTCTGTAGGAAGCCACTGAAATTGTTACCTGATCTCCAGGATGACCTTGAAGCCTTTTCAGCTGATGATCAGTTTTCACTTCAACACTGTGTCAAGGTTGGAATGAAACAAGGGGCGGGGCTAAATTATGTGACAGGGTTGGAATAAAATGAGAGGTGGGGCTAGAATTGGGAACAGGATTTGAATAAAATGAGGGGCGGGGCTAAAATAGGGAACCAGCATGTACCAGTAGGGGGCAGAGTGTAGTTTCTCTCGTCTCATCTCTCTCAGGAATAAAACCGTGGTTTTAAAAAAACGGTCCAGTTCTCCTGTGATTATTCCGAACAAGTGTGTGTGTGTGTGTGTGTGTGTGGGAGAGAGAGAGAGAGAGAGAGAGAGAGAGCGAAAGCAGGAAATGAAAGGTCAGGAGTGTGAGGAAACTCATCAGCAAACTCTGTGTGTGTGTTTGTTGATGAATTTGATCTGTAATATGGATTTGTTTGCACATGAAGGACAGAAGCAGTCTCTCTCCCGGACACACAAGCATGCCTCAGTGCTGTATCAGTGATTAGTAACCAGAAGGTCATGAGTTCAAATCCCAGGAGGCTAAACCCAGCTTTACTCTGTACCATTATTCAGTGCGATGTTGTTGTCTCAGATAAACAGTGAGTTGGTTGTGAGATCTGTGATGCTGGAACACGTAAGGTGCCATGCTCCCATGACCTGACACGGAGGACACGCGCTATCGCACCATCAGGAATTCAGAACGGTGATTAGAATCTCGTACGAGGGATAATGTTAAAACTCGGCTGGTCTCACACAGTGTGCAACCCGATTAAAGGAACGTTCTGGAAAAGGAAATGTTCACAATTTCATAAATGCACTTGATTAGACAAGTGGTATCAGTCAGGTAGAGGGTGTGGCCTAAAGTCTGAAGGTGGAGTTTGTACATTAACACTTCATTCCATTGAGAGAGTTTGTTTGTTAATATGGACTAAATTTATAACCTGAGACTCCCCACGCGCAGAGAGAGAGAGAGAGAGAGAGAGAGATCCACGTGTGTCTCCAGCATTTACGATTTTCTCAGCTGCAAATAAATCTCTACAATTATTTATTAAATTGAAAAATAATCAATTTCACTCTTGACATCAGCGTCAGTGCGAGGAAACGACAGGCCGTATCCCTGTACAAGTTCAGTCTGGGTGGAAAAAACCTCGCGTTTCCACTTGCAGCCTGTCTCTGTGTGTGTGTGTGTGTGTGTGTCTGTGTGTGTGTGTTCAGATTAATCTGACACACACAACTCATATCCACCGATTTGTTTTGAAACCCGCCATTTGAGCATCATTACACATCACACGGTGATTTAATTACAGCACAGAACTCATTTAAATATGCAGATGAGCCTTATTTATAAACAAACATTAAACAAGCTTCCACTCGATTCTCAGAATTACGGATAAAACGCGCTCACGCTGATTAACTCTAACCCACGCGGATGTCAACAGCACATCAGATTTGTTTGTTTATTTCTGGTCTGTGTGCCATAAGACAAATAGAAATAGAAATAAATAAGATGGAAAGTGTCTATTACGCTGAACATCTGCAACGATTCGACAGAATCTGGGTTCCAATCCCTGATCAGAGGGTTGAGGTTCATAACGACGGGCCCCACAACGACCCCATGGCCATGTTTCACTGTAAAGAGCCGCACGCAGGTCACTGATCGTTAAATAGATTCCCTTCATACCATATACGGGAATGTGGGTGTGGCTTTATTTCCATATCAGGAAATAGGATGCAGAGAATTAATGATATTCATATGTACATCTAGAGTTTCAGTGATTTTTTTTTTAAAGCAAAACCTGACAAGAAATCATCTAACATATTTATTAATAGTTTATAGTTTTAAATTGTAATTCTAGCTACATGCTAATATACGCTAATGTGAGTCCATATTCGGCATCAAAGACACGCCCATCTCATTACAAATGTAATTATCAAATCAGATTTTATGTTTAAATCATATTATTGTTTGATATTAAATTTAAAAATTCGACATTTTTTTATTGTTTGTTTATTTTTTTCTTGCACTCTTTTTGTTTGTTGCTTTTTTATTGTTTGTCTGTTTTATTTTACTATTTTTTTCTTTCTTGTTTTCACTTCACACTGTGAAAGAGCATTTTAACTGTAGGAGAAAGGTGCAATAATAATGCTGTTATTGTTGGGTAATAAAGGGGCTGTAGGTCAGATGAAGTTGGTTTTGTGTTCGTGCGCCTCGTCTTCCTCAGAAACATCCAGAGGACGCGTCGTCTCGTCCCCGAGTCTGTCGGCTCATCGGGTGTGTGATCTTAGTGAGAGGAAGTGCGAGAAACTCATCTCTCCGTCTCGGGTCGGGTCGGGTCGGGTCGGGTCCTGAACGCAGTCCCGGCTGCTGCCTCTAGGGGAATTCGATTTGCTCAGCAGTAACAGCAGCCCGAGCTCCAGATATTAATCTTCTGCGCTGCTGTGGAATAAAAGGTAATAAAGGCACCTCAGCTTTTCTCTCATCACTGCTTTCATTCCAGCACACAATCTCCTTTCGATCCCTAACGAGGTTTTCCTCTTCATTCTTCTTTCCCTACCTTTTTCATGACTTGTTTGTTTTCTTGAGTTCAGGAGGAAAAACACATCGCTGCTGGATCGCGTAAACTTCATTTTTCTCTAAAAAACTAAAAGACCTGATGTACTGTACAGTATATACAGTATTTTCCCTCTCGCTGGTGCTGTGACGCGACAAAGCAGCGTCGAGTCGTTCACGTTTATTGATTAAGTCGAGATTTACTGAGACAGGATGCGACTTCTCACAAAGTTATGCAAATGGGAGGCAAAGCGATGTGCTGATGACCAATAGGAGTTTTAGATGATGTGTGAATATTATAATTGAGTTGCTAAATAAACAGATAAGACACATCTCTACGCATGCAAAGTAGTCTCACGCAAGACAGAGTATCTTAGCTAGCTAGGTGCTAACAGGGTAACCATGGCAACCTGCAGGAAACCTGAACAGTGACCAGAGTAAAGCGATTAATGTAACACCTGAGCGTGATGATTAAATGATGAACTCCTCTTTAGAAATGGTTTCAGGGGCGGGGCTATGTTGAGCTCAGTTTGTGATATAAAAAAAAAAGAAAAACCCTCCACAGCTTTGAACCAATCAGAGTCTGATATGCAAATTATTAAATGACGCCAGCGTAGGACTCCGGACACTTTCGGCTACAGAACCTGCGAGCTCAGCTACACAGCTAGCTAACTTAGCTAATGCCAGTGGTGGTTGTCATGGTGACATTAATGGTAGATGAATGAATGAAAAGGTAGAAAGTAAAAAGAAAGAAAACGCAGAGGTAGATAAATAATACAATTAAAACAAGAACAAACAAATAACTCAAAATACAACAATGAAAGAAGGAAAAAAGGAGAGACGCTGGTAAACAGTAAATAAGCATTAAATTAAAATTTACAATTAAAAAAAGTAAATTAATAACGAAAGAAGGAAATAAATAAGCGAGAGGGAGAAAGAGAAAAAAAGAAAAGAAGAGTCAGGGCACTCGGGCCATCCTGACATTTTAAAATCTCAACTCACTGATGATCCGAATGAACCTGAAGTTATTATAAACCACAATCTCACATTACAGCATGAGCAAGGAAACAGAAACGCTCGTTAGCATTCGCGGCGAAGTGTGAGTTAGCGTCAGCCGCTCGCTATTTTAACGCGAGGCTTTGTTCCAAAAATAGAGGAAGTGAGTTTTATTTATCTGAACAGATCGCAGGTGGTGCTTTCTGGCTCCAAAAGAGTGGAGATTGTTAATCACACGTCTCGGTGACAAACCCAGTGAAGTCAGCGCTGAAGTTTTCACGCCTTCTTCGGCTTCCTCTATTTTTGGGTCTCAAAGTCGCTAATTTTCCTCCAGCTGAAATTCTCACACATCGGTCTGAAATCCTCGGCTGTGTTTCAGTTCCCAGTGATGAGAATAGAGCTCGCTTTAACACTCGTCACACACAGGCAGGTTTCCGCTCGATGTAAACACACGCACTGTAGTAAAGCAGTGAATGAATCGTTCTGCTGAACTGATCGCTTTGTGATGAATCGGTCGGAGCGCTCAGTCCGAACTAACCACGGTGTTTCTGGTCTAATGTTTCTAGTAGAACTCCAAATGTCTACACATCCAAAAAGTAAAACAAAATCTAATGTTAACATGAAGAGAGTCACTTTTAAATCATTTACAATTTTTTAATGAATCAGATCCATTAAACATTTGATCAACTCATGTTGAGGAACAAACGTCATCAGAATTTGAATAAATGAACTGAAAAACTGATCGACGATCCAGTGCAACTGACTCAAGCAAATGACTCACTCACTGAATCCGAGTCAGTTCAGTGATTCACGTTCTGTGTCCTGTAAAAGTTCAATCTAAAAAACAGATTAGATTTCTACTTAAAAAAAATGTCAAGCAAATAAATGATCTTTAAAACAATCAGGCTTACAAACAAACTTTACTGTAATCAGGTTAACTCAACCTTTTATAGTGGAAACTCGTTTTAGTAAACAGAGTAACTCATAAACGAGCCTGATGGTGAACTCCTCCCTGTTCACCAGCGACGTTAATCTGAGGTTATTTAATCTCCAGGTGTGAACAGGGGTGGGTGTGTGTGTGTGTGTATTGTGTTTTTTTTTAATGAATTGTGAATGTTCGGATGAAGTTCAGACCAGAGATTAACCCGGTGGGATGAAGTTCATGTGATGTTACATAATAGTTCACTCTCGGCCAATCAGAATGCTCTGTCCTGGTCTCGTTAGTGAAGAGTGATGATGGTGGTGGTGATGATGGTGAAGGTGGTGCTGGTGGAGTCTGATTTATCGCTTCCTCTTCCTGAGACTTGCGCTGCAGATTTTTCCTCATTATCCAGGAGAATGTCAGCAGCTGAATGTTACGCTCTTCGGCCGTCGTTTTCCGGAACACAGAAAGGTCAGAGAGCTAATTGGCTGAAGCTAATTGGCAGCTTCTTGATGGAGCGAGAAACATTTTTACAGCGAAATCAACATCAGCATTCAGATAACGATGAAATATTCTACAAACGCAGTCCATCAGCTGTACAGGAGCCCTGAAACACACCTCGTTATGCCCTTATTTCACGTAAATATCTCATTATTTTGAATTATTATCTCCTGATTTAACACCCCACGCTCTCTCAGTAACGCTAATGCACTGAGTGAGAGCGTGTAATTCTTACTCACATCATCAGTGAGCTCCTGATTTACGTGAAATGATTAATTAAATATAATTCACTTCAAAGCATCAAAGGATTGAATTATTAACACTTCAGTTTCAGCAGCTTCCAGGAAAAGTCCAGTTCAGAACCTCGTATCTGAGATAAACCATGACCTTTGACTATAATGTTTGAATATTTCATAAGTTTTTAAACATTATCGTTGATTCAGTGAACAGGAAGCAGAAAGAAAAAGGAAACAGGAAATAAGCCAGTTACGAGGAAGCTGGAAATAAACATTAAAAAAAGAAGGTAAAATAGGAATGAAATGGACACAGGATGTAACCTACAGCAGGGACTGAAGTAAACAGGAAGTAGAAAGGAAACTAAAGTAAAAAGGACACGGAGTAAACAGGAAATGGAATTCTCTAAAGCGCTGTTCGTGTTTTGGTGTTGAAACATTGATGAAAAGTTGGAGAGACAATCAGATTACAACCTTCAACATTCTGATGCTTATGCCCAGAAAAGTGTACAAAACGCCCAGACGCTCGGTTTCCTGTGGGTGGAGTCTGATGCTGATGTGGCGTGACCCCAAGACAGCAGTAAGAAAGTGATTTTTTTTTTTCGCTCTGTGACTTTGCCCTGGTGTCTGTGAGGTGTAAAGACATCAGCGTGTCGCACAGAGTCAGAAAACACCACACCACCGAGCTCCTCCCCCAAGCCGAGTGAGGAGACGCCGCTGCTGTAACAACCCTCGGGTCATCTGTATGCAAGCGAGGGCAGCGTTAATCGTTCCTGAAACATCAACGAGCTCCTCATTACGTCTGTTTAGTGATAATGGAGAGAAAACTAGCACACGATGTCCTCGAGAAGGAACCATTCTGATTCAGACAGAATGAACCTGATCACACTCGGGGGTGAAGGAAGGTGCGCAGGTTCACGTCATTTAATTCCACACTCCTCTGTGCTGAAGCTAAAACACCAGCTGCTGGTTTAATACACTTTACATCATTTCATTCATTTTTGCACTGAAATAAACGAATGAAAATGCCAATAAACACCCAGAGGACGAGGACGACGGAATTAAACCCATCTACACTCGTTAATCTGATGATCTTCTGGTTAATGTCAAGATTTAAAGTTTATTTAAGAGCGTAAATATTCAAACTTTATTTAAATTTCACTTGATATCTTTAGTACAATCTTCTTAAATCAGCTTCAAACACTACATTTTTATCTAAACAGGAAACAGGAACGTTAAAGAAACATGCAGTAAAAGAGAAACAGGAAGTAAACAGGAAACACGAAAAGAAACATTAGGTAAACAGGAACAGTGAACTTTATTTACACTTTATTTAGGCTTGTTGTCATGGTTACACTGTATCTGGATCAAAGCTGTAATGAAAGATTTGATTGGACTGATTTGAAAGTCAGTCTGATCTACTGCAGTGAAATGACTCACAGCTGGCAGCCAATCAGAGGAGAGTTTCATGTGGCCATGGTTACGGTACTACAGTTAATTATCGTTATGATATGGTGATGGATAATGATCAGAAAAGGAGAGCGCAACCTTGGATATGTGAGGGCTCTTTACACACACACACACACACACACACACACACAGTCCTCACAACATAAAAAGTTGTTTAAAGGTTAATCACCCTGAGTGACATCATTACAGATGTTCAAAATGTTTTATAATAGTTAAAAGTGTGTGTGTGTGTGTGAGCCATCGCGCCGAGTCCCGAGAGGAGGCCTGATTAATCGGACACACACTCATGATGGATTGGAGAAGTGTAGCTTCACGAGATGCTTAATAATTTGAGCTAATTGGTTCATTCATTATTGATTGAGTGGAGTGTAATCACACACACACACACACACACACACACACACACACACACACACACACACAAGAATAGATACTGAGGTGGCGATTCAGTGATGGAGAAGTCAAGTGACACGGCAGGGTTTTTTAACTCTTTATAATGCTGATACTGTAAACAAAAATCTTTCAATAAACTGAGCTCCATAATGCAGTTATAGATCATTCATTATTATTTATTTGACTTATTTTAAAAACTAAAAATAGTGATGTATTTCCTCTTTATGCTCCTAGAAGGTGGAATTTGTGTCATGTTTTTTTTTTTTTTAAAGTCTATAAATGTATTTATTTGCTCTCAGGTTTGCTTGTTTTTTTCCAATGTTATGATTATTTTCAGACATTTTCACTTCACTTCCTGTTCTGTGATGTCATAATGTTTCACCTTCACTTCCTGTTCCGTGATGAAATAATTCATCACAAATTAAAGCTTTCACTTCCTGATTATTAAAGTTAATGAGGTCGGTTCAAGAAACTGAGCATGAACACAGACCGAACAGTTTTAGTTTTGTTCCAGTTTTTTTAGTCATTTTTGTTGTGATTTTTGTTGTTGTGTGAATCGGAGCAGAAACGTGTTTTAATTTTCAAACAGCTGCATCTGGAATTCATTCTCGATGTATTTCAAGTCCAGTCACGTTTATTCGTGCAGCGCTTTTAGCAATAGACATCGTCACAAAGCAGCTTTACAGAATTTTATTGACTTTAAACCTGAGCTAATTTTATCCCTAATCTATCCCCAATGATGAAGCCTGAGGTGACGGCGTTGAGGAAAAACTCCCTCAGACGACATGAGGAAGAAACCTCGCGAGGAACCAGACTCAAAAGGGAACCCATCCTCATCTGGGTGATAACAGACAACGTGATTATAACATTTTTAACAGTTTTAA
>JAODLJ010000004.1:578954-589206 GCA_027576115.1 Cathorops melanopus
GCATGCCTAGGTGCTTGATTTTATACACCTGTGGCCATGGAAGTGATTGGAACACCTGATTCCGATAATTTGGATGGTTGAGCAAATACTTTTGGCAATATAGTGTATCATAAACAGTAAATATGGATCAAACAAATCCTTGATGAGTGCCATAATACATAAAAAAAGACTGAGACGTCCTCACAGTAATTCCATACGTGTTTATTTTCTGTGTTCATATTTATAATAATTATGCTTCAGTTCAGAAAATCATATTATGTCCATCCGTATCTGAAAATGAAAAAGTCTCTGGTCTTCGTCCATGGCTGCTCTCAGTCCTCTTTAACACGTCCTCTTTGACATCTCCGTGTCTCCATGTTGGTCAAATCTCCTTCACCATTGTAACCATCCTCATTAAATCACGTCATCAGCTCGAGTAAAAGTTCGTTAATGAGAACTGACTTGATATGATTGTGCACAAATTACCCAGAATCCACTGTAGTAATCTAACTATCAGCTTTTTAAAATAAAATACTTTTAAAATGATCACATTTGAGTTCAGATATTGTGAATTCAGACTGGGTTTTTATTCTTCCGAGTCCTCCATGTTGTTCTGCTAGATTAGCATAGCAGCTAGTTAGCAAAGGAAACACACTGTACCAATAACACTGTTCAGGTATGTCTTCCTGTCCTGCTTTGTAAGGGAGCGTCGATAACAGCTTCATGTTAAAAACATTACAAAGAGGACCGTCGTGGTCCTTCCTGACATCATAAATACTGTCCCACTGGCTGAAATTCATCACATGGTTTCCTGTGATTTACATTTATTTAAGTGTTACATCGTACTGAGGTGAGATTGAAAAATTTTATTCATTAGGATAAAATAACTTACATTTAGAATGTGTCACTGACGTATGCTAGCTAAACATAAATCAAAAACTCGCTACTATCTCAGTAAAATAAATATTACATATTGCTAGACAGCTAACAAAAAGCAACACGCCTGGCTAGCATGGTCGTTAGTTACTATCACAAATATTCAATAAAATACACACCAATCGACTCTGTTCGGGTTCTTGAGTCCTTTTCGTAAAGATGATGTCAGGAAGGATAGCCACGCCCACAAGTTCCATATACAAATGAGTAAAAGTTCCTTCCAGACATTAAAAGCTGGAAATAATTAAAAATAAATTAGTTGTAAATATGAATGTGTTTATGAGATCCAGACAACAAATTTGTTTTTTCATTTTTAAAACTGATATAAGCAGTGAATTTCATATTCATTTTGGAATCATAAATGGAAAATTGTTAAATAATTGTTTGCTGTTTTGTAACGGTGCATGCAATAGATAATAAATAAATCACTACATTGTACAGTATTAAATATTTACACCCTTTGTACAGATGGTAGATTTTTACCAGTGGTCATAAAACACAGCAGCTAACGAACAGAAATAAATACTGAATAAATAAATTTCACATTTCATTTCATTTTCTTTTGTGTAACTGTAAAACGACTGGTTACGCCACTTCAGAAAGAATTCATAAATAGCATCTGAAGTGGCATCTTGACTTGCCAATGACATCACTTCCTGTTCATTCATCGGAATTCTGGGAACTCTAGACTAAACATGCAAATCTAAATACTTCACCGAGTCCCTGATAGAAGTGACAGAAGTGCTGTGTTGAAGCCCCGCCCCCCAAAATGTTTTGCTACAGCCTTCGCTTTGTTCACGACGACACGACAATCAAATAAACACAACAACAAAGCTGGAAAACAGGTGTCTCTTACTTCATGATGTATTTGATATCTGATATGAATGGAAGTGTGATTAAAGCTATGAGCATTAACCCCGCCTTTCATCCTAGCCCCACCCACTGCCCTCATCTTTAATCAATCAGAACTTCAGCAGCTTTTCTTACTCATCTCAGAGTGCGACAGCAAAATAACATTAAAATGGATCCTGTTCCGATCCTGCTCTCAGTGCACCTTCGCTGACTTCCCCTCGCTCACTTCCCCTCGCTCACTTCTCCTCGCTCAAATCCCCACTGCCATCTTAATGACTTTTAACCACTCGAGCGAAATTTGTGAGAGAGGATTCGATCTCGCGAGTGGCCTAGACTTCCTATTATCTAGTGGTCAACATCTCACACTATCTAGTGCACTAAATATCACACAATCTAGTGGAATACATATCTTGGAGAACATCTTGGTCTTCACAATATCTCCCACTATAAAATGAACTACATTAGCCCAATCTAGTGCATTAGCTCTCCCTCAGTCTAGTGGACTACATTTTCCATAATCTAGTGCTATGCGGTTATTATTCCACTATCTAGTGACAATACCAATACAAGGTCAAGTAGACTATATTTAGTGGACTAGATCACCTAATAACTAGTACTCTAGCAAACTAACTCTTCCATCTGGTGGACTACATCCTCTCAATCTAGTGGACTCATATCTACCATTTTCTAGCAGACTAGACCTCCCATTATCTAGTGGACTATCTAATATAGTGACATAGTCTAGATTACATCTCTCACTATCTAGTGGACTGCAGCTTCCACAAATCCAGTTCATAACCATCATTGATATCTGCCACTACCTAGGGGACTAGAGCACCCAGTCTAGAGGACTACACATCCCAAAAATGTGTAAAAAATGAATTTGACTAGAATACCTACTTACCCTCAATGTAGTGGACTACATCTCCAACATCTAGTGATATTTTGTTGATAACCATAACTAAAATCCTCCAGTATCTAGGGGACTAGATCACCCACAATCTAGAGGAGTACACATTCCAATATCTAGTGTACCTGATCTTCCATAATCTAGTGGACTGCATCCCACTATCTAGTCTACATTTTGTCACTGATCTCTCTCATTATCCATGGCTCGAAATCACCTACAGTCTAGTGGACTTGATCTACCATCTTCTACCGGACTAGATCTCCCAATATCTAGTGGACTACATAATTATTTCAATCTAGTGGACTATATCTCCATCAGGCTTGTCATATTTAGTCCATGATCATCATAGAGATATTCTACTACCTAGTGGACTACACCTCCCACAGTCCCGTGATATTTAGTCCATAACCATCATCACTTACTATCTAGGGGACTAGACCACCCATATTCTAGAGGACTAGATCTGATAATATAGGCTATAGCTTCCTTTATCCAGTCCACACCTCCCATTATCTTGGAGCTAGATCACAACAATCTAGAGGATGACACATCCAATAATCTACTGGATTACGTTCCACTATCTAGTCTATGTCTTTCACTATCTGGTGTTTTTAGTCCTGTAGGAGAAGTGTATACTAGTGTGACACAGGTAAGGGAAAGTCGCCAAGGGCACACTGAAACAGGATGGAGGTGACGAGGAAATGTTAGCAATAAAGATCGTGTTAAAAAAAGCAGCATTTGTATGATTAGCCTTCTACTATATGACTAGCATTACGTTGTATGATTAGCGTTGTACATTTAGTGTTACTCTGTATGGTTAGCATTGCGCTGCAGACGTAGCGGTGGCGCTCACAGGTACAGGTATGACACCCAGTAGACGAGGTTGAAGAGGCCGAAGGCAGTAGGGAAGAAGATGCGTGCGTATGAGTCGATCTTGGAGACGCGGATGTGCAGGCGCCCGTGACGCCACGCCCCTGAGCGACAATCCTCAAAGCAGCAAAAGAAGCTTGTGCAGTCTTTCCCGTCCAGACACTCGTAGCCAAACTCCTCATCGCGCTCCTGCATGTGTGTGGCGTTGTTCATCTGGATCGCTGTAGCCGAGCGGGGACGGATATCCACCGTCGGGTTCTGCTTCAGTGGGGACAAAAGGACAACGATGTTCATTTATACACAAGCATGTATGCATGTATGTATGTGTCTTATATTAGCACCAATTCTGAGAGAACTCATGCTAGTGCTGGGCAAGGCTCATGGCAACATTTTTATTTTGCACAGTAATGCAAACCCCCCCAATCTCTGCTCTGCTAATGTTCGCATTAATCTTAGCTGAACAATCAGCATAACACTAGCTTTAAGCTAACACTCTGGTTTAGCTCATTTTATCTGTCCAACAGAAGATATTCACTAAAAGCTCATGCTAGCTCCACCGACTGTGTAATTAAAACCAGCAGCACAGTTGCTTAGCATGCTAGCTAACATTAAATAACCTACTGCATCAAAATGATAAATTGTGCATAATTATGAACTGATTTAATTGGGCAGTAAACCTCAGCATGTGTTTAAGTGATAAACTCCAGCATGAACTTTTAAAGCTGAAGATGTAGAGCGTCGTTCTGTGAGTAAATTCGTCTGCCGTTACAGCGCTGTGATGAACTCTCTGCTGTAACCTCGCTCGCTCTCACTAATCGCACGACGTGACTTTGTCCGTTTCGCTCGTACACACTGTCGCCTTCTCTGACATTTAAATGAGACAATCAGTGTTCTTTAATCTCCTGCACACACTTCCAGAAGGTTCCTCTGATGAAGTGCATCTTCCTGTGGGTTTACACTCACTTCACACAGCTGACCTTTAAACTGCACTCTGGGTAAATCCAGCTGTGTGCTGGTATCATGTTCTCACGTATTAATGAAACTGTATGATATTATTACTACTTTCTATCCCAGAATTATCACAAAAATGGGTTTTAAAGACTCAGTATTGTTTCTATATTAAATATTAGCAATAAGTAGCTGTTGACAAATATGCAAATTATAATCTTAAAAGAAATTCACCCTTTTTATTTGGTAAAGTGGTTCTGTGTGGCTTTCATCATATTTAATGATGTTTGAGACTCAAAAAGTGCATTATATTTTGCTAGTCTGTTAGCTACTATACGCTACACCCCTCTATAGACTACTGTATATTATACAACACTGTATACTGGAGTAAACTGTTCTGTATTATACCACACTATACTGTACTCTATAATACTGTGTTCTACTATACTACATGAGACTGTGCTCTGCTAAATTATACTATACAACACTATTTTGTGCTACACTTTACTTACTACCCTGTAATAGACGGCATTCTACTATACTACACCACGCTGTTATAATAAACCACACTACACAACACTGTATTATACCGCACTGCACTGTACTACACTATATTCTACTATACTACACCACACTGCACCGTACTACACTGCTATACTATACAATACTATATACTACACTGGACTACTGTACTGTGTTATGTAATGTTACGCCATTATGCTATATTATATTTTACTATACTATTTGACACTATGCCACACTGTACTGCACTGTTATGTTAAACTGTATTACATTCTACTAGTCTACATACACTGCACTGCATTCTACCATTACACCTCCCTGTTATACTACACAGCCCTAAACTATACTGCATTATAGTACCGTACGGTACATTATACTGCACTGCTTTACTATGTTCCACTATATACTACACTATACTGTGTTCTCCTGTATCATACTGCACTATGTTATATAGTGTACTCTGTGGTACTAAAACATAGACAACGCTATATTGTGCTACGCTGTACTTATTATACTTCAGGTTCAGTTGCTAGTTGTTTAGTAACTAGGACCTCTGTGACGAGCATATTCGTCATATAAGCTAACTATTTACACCCTTTTATATCATTTTAGCATTTTAATGTTATCAACTTCTCACACAAATATGCTACGCTAATAACTTGGTGCACCACGTTTGTCTCGACTCATGCCTGCTCTGCTGGAGTGAAAAGAATTCTGGGATTGTTCACAGAGATGAAGCTCAAATCAGGTTAATATAAATAATTTAAAAGGACGGGTTTTATTTTGTTCAGTTCTGATCGAAGCTGCTGCTTTTCTCTGGTTTTATAGTCGTTCACCTTCCCGCAGCGCAGTGGCGACCGAACAGGAAATGCATCTCACTGGCTTTAGGAACGTGTTTTGCCCAGCACTAGTTCCTCATGGGCGATTATTGTCCCTTATAAACAGAATGCACTCGTTTTGGATTGAGTTGCGGCCGAAGTGCGTTGCTCAGGGTGAGTCGGGAAAGCAGCAGGAAATAAAGAGCAATAAACATGAGCTGCAGCTTTAACGGCGTGAAATGAGACAACACTGAGAGTGGGGAGTCAAAATCTCTCTCTCTCTCTCTCAAATTTTTATTTTAATTATTTCATATACCAAGTTTTTTTATTCTCCCTGTTTTATTACCATGTTTCACATTTCCCCACAAATTCTTCACAACACAAACCTGATTCTTAAAGAATTTTTGTTTACTTAAATTTTTAAACAATTTAAAAAAAAGTCTGAAAGCTTTATATTTTAAGAAAATTTCAATCTTTTAAATCTGAAAATTATTTTATGGTAGAAAGTACAAAAACATTTTTTAAATTTACATTTTAGGACTTAAAATTGAAGGTAAATTGCTAAAAGTCCATATTGTAAAAGTTAAAATTATTACTGAAAGATGCAAAATGCTTAAAAAAAATTAGAACTTGTATATTAATTCTGAAAAATTTGAAAGGTAAACAATTTACAGAAAAAATAGATTTTTAAATGGTAAAAAAGCTCTCGTGAACAGCATTGTTTAGAAAATAATAAATAAAAACACTTTCTGAAAGCTGATGAGCTTCAGCAATTTTTTCAATTTTTTTTTTTAAATTTAAAACTCTTGTCTTCAATCAACATTTTACATTTTCCTTTTTGTAACCTCAGTATTAAATTACTGATTTACTCTGGCTTATCATTTTATTTTGCACATTGTATTATTATTAGTATTATTATTATTATTAATCCTTTTCCTTTTGATAGTTACAGACCTGTAAAATTATCATATTGAGTTTTTAAAGCTCGTTCAGGCTAAAGTGTTTTAGCGATGTTGTCTTTTTCAGGCTGTTAAAGCTCTGCTGACTCCTTACACAGTGTCAGGTTAAAGCCACACACACACACACACACACACACACGGGCAGGTGAGTAAGAGAAGAAAAGAGGAAGTCTTTAATTAGCAAAACAATTGTGTATTAAAGTTGTCTGTGTGTGTTTTAGCCGCTGCCTTCTTAGCGCAAGACATTTAGCAGGTTCTGTATTAGCAGTAGCGTGATGCTAATCGTGCTTGTGTAAGGAAACATTATGGGTTAGCTTGAACAGAGACAGTACACACACACACACACACAGAAACACACACACACACATGCAAAACCCGTACACAAGCAAAAATACCTTCGAGGGAAAGAGCCGGAGGAGCTTTCAGTCCAAACAGGAAACACAAAAAGAACATGTCCAATTAACAAAAAAGAAGAAAAAAAAAAAGAACTCAGACACATGAAGGGACACAAAACAACAAAATGTCGAAAAAGTGATGAATTCACAGAGAACTTACTGTACACACACACACACACACACAGATTCTAATACGTTTAAAACATTTAAAAGACACAGGAGGAAGAGCTGAGAGTCGATCTGAAGCTTTTACTCAAAAATCAACTCAATATTGTTCACAGTGTATTGAACATAAAAAAAAAAAAAATTAAACGTCCACAACGTTAACCAGCGGAGACATGAAAACATTTAGTGTGTGAATTTAGCATCTTGGAGCTACGAGGCTAATATAGCTAACAGGTAATGGATGCTAACAGCCTCCAGTTTAAAACAATAAATAAAGCATTACTGTAAAATTATTTATTTGTTTTCAAACAAAGTTTTTTTAAGTTGAAAAACTTAAATATTATTTCTGAAAAATAAAAAAGCTAAAAGTTATTTTTAAGACGAGAAAGTTAAATAATTAATTTTTAAAATTACTTTTACATTTTGGGAAAAAACAAATCTCTTTCCACCCTGAGCAGGAGAGCGGGATATTTCTGAAAGCGGAATATAATTTTGGAAAAACGTTTTCCTTACAAAAGATTTTAGAACATAAGGAGAGTTTCAACAATAAATTATTGTAAAATAATTGTTCTGAAAGATGAACAGTTTAAACAATAAATGAAACATTTTATTTTAAAGCTGTTTAAATAAAAGTTTAAAGAACAGAGTAAAGAAGAAATAATTTAATCTGAAAATAAATATAAAATTGAAAAAAATCAACATAAATAATTCTGAAAAAAGTAAAACAGTTTAGAAACCTTTAGATTTGCTAAAAAAAAAAAGCAGTTTATTTATTTTTTTTTTTATTTTAGACATCGAGCATGTTTCAGCTAATCAACTACAGCTGGTACCTGGAACACAATGGACATTTAATTTTGCTAATTTAAAATTTTATCCTAATTTGAAGACCAAAACATTTTAATAAAACTTTATCAAGCCGTTGTTTAAAACCCTGACCATGCATAATTTCCTCACCGGGTTTTTCTTCTTTTTGTCTTTGTTTTTGCTCGGTTTGCGATTGCTCACGAAGTAGTGCAGCGTCCCGTACTCAATCAGCGCTGCGAACACGAAGATGAAGCACACGGACACGAAGAGGTCCATGGCCGTCACATACGACACTTTAGGCAGCGACTTCCTGGCGATGGTGCTGAGCGTTGTCATGGTGAGCACTGTGGTGATTCCTGCACAGAAAGAAGGCTGGAGGTAGCACACTTGCTAATGCTAATGTGTTAGCATAAATGAGCACATGCTCACTGGCACAACTAGCTTTGAATAAGAGCATCTCCTGAACTGACCTGCTGTTTGTAACTAGCCGTGCTAGCGTTAGCTTTCACTCATCACTGAGGTTAGCAAACAGTTTTTTAAATCACATTCCTGTAGACATTCCAGTAAACAAACAACATCATGCTGATTAACATCAACCAGGAAGCCCAGAAATGTTTGCTGAGGACAAGGGCAGAAAAGAATGTCCAGAAGCTCCTCAGTTCCTCTCGGTAATATTATGGCTAATCTGCACCTGAGTTAAACGCTGATGGAACCCTGCTGTACTGTATAATTAATGTCTCACTAAAATGTGCACGAGGAGGAACATCTCTACGTGGCAGGGGAGCGCTCACTGAGAAGAACCATCTGCTCCATCGCTGAGAGGACGGAGGGCTCTGGGACTCGAGACCTTCACTGATATTTTATGAAGAAGGAAGAGCTTAATTAGTGAGAACCTTCACTGATGATCGCAGTGTGGATGTTTGTGTTCAGGCGAGGTCGCGTTGTTATCAGAATCAAACGCTTTCCTTGAGTATAGTGAGATCACAAAGATACAACATCATTATTTTGGATCTCGGTTTTCTAAACTTCCTGCTCATGAATTTGATAATCTTCATAACTCAAGGACACAAAAACTTCAATATAGTGATAAATGTTGGGTCTGACGTGGAGTCTGGACACGGTATCATTCTCGGCTACTGTCTGATTGGCTACAGTAGTATTGGGGGCGGGAACTATTGAAGTCCTTGTAGTAAAGTCTCTCCACTTGGCAACCATCTTGGTAATGATCCCATTACTTTAGTCCTTTGTGATTTTCTCCTGAGTTTTAGTCTTGGCAAGTTCCCACCCACCAGTCAGGCATCTCCTCTCAGCTACCAGTCCAGGGGGATGAAGGTGTTACATCATTCCTCTGAGACACATCAAGCATCATTTCAGTCTCCGTATGTTAGGGCGAACACTTCTCTATTGTGCCACTCAAGAGCCCCGGATTCTTCAGTCCTACAAGACCAGACTCGGATCTACCACTACGTGGAAACTCAGAAACGACGAACGAAGCAAAACGAGGATAATTTAATCATGGATTCAGAAACCTGACAAAAATGGTGTTTTTGTTTTTCGATCCTGAAACAAGTTGCTCTCTGTCCTGCTCATGATGTTCCTTCAGTACCAATGGAGCAAAGCCTTTATCCGTGTCTGGGTCAGTGTGAGAACCTGACTGGCCAATAAACTGTTGAGGTCTTTTTACTGAGAGCCAGGACTTATACATCTGATCTCATTTAGATTTCCAGCAGATCCCCTTATGCTAGGATGAAGATGTTCTGCTAGCTCTCTAATCGTGTTCTATCACATTTAAACATGTTCAGTAAAAACCCATGACAGTAACGGTGTACGAGCAATGCTAGCGACGATGAAGCCATCACTTGAAGTTGTCATGAAGTTGAAGAATAAAATCAAAATAATCAAAATATGCATTAACGATACACACTCACCGGCCACTTTAATAGGAACTTGTTCTTGGTTCTAAGATCCCTGTTCTTGGCTGCAGGAGTGGAACCCAGTGTGTTCTGCTGTTTCATGTTGAGATGCTTTTCTGCTCACCACGGTTGTAAAGAGTGACTATATGAGTTACTATATCCTTCCTGGCAAAAAAGCTCG
>JAODLJ010000004.1:1029388-1045934 GCA_027576115.1 Cathorops melanopus
CTGGGAAACTTTTTCTATTTTCATTAGAGGATCTCAGCAGGTACAGACTGAAATAATAATGACCGCATGAGTGAGATTTAAAAGTGTTCGTCTGAAATTGAGAATAATTATAAACAGAGTAAAGCGTCAGGGATCATCTTTCACTCTTAATCTCTTTAAATCCACATCAGAGTTTTGTGTTTTGTTTTTTTTTTTTTTCTCTCGTTTTGCTCTTTTTACTTCTCTCTCTTTCTATCGTACTGTTATTCTTTCTGTCCTTCTTTTTTCTCTTCATCCTTGACATTCTCTCACTGCGTTTCTCTTTAGCTTCCTGCGCCACTTTCATCTTCACTTTATTAATATTTTTTTCTTCAGCATTTCTCCTTTTTCTCTCCTTCGCTTTGTTCTCAGGCTGCTGATAATCTGAGAGTTTCTCTCGCCGTCTCTGGAACAAAACCAGCCCTTGTCTGTGTTTTCATATAAACGACTACAAATAACCCGCATTCCTTTCTCTGGAAAAAAAAAAAAGAGGGAGAGAGAGGGAGAATTAGAATGTAAGGAGACGGAGTGGAGTGTGAACAGGAAACATTCAGGGAAAAAAATTGTAAATATTATAGAATAAATGACGACGTTAATTACTTGTACTAAGTAATAAAGTCTGTATTTCTATTTTAACTTTTATTACCCATATTTCCATAATACGGTATTTTTGATCATCTATAAATATTTGATTCGTTATGTAAGTAATGGATCACAGAGTGTGCTGCGGTGATGAAGCAGAGTCACTGTCCCCATCCTGGAGATGATGATTTTCCTCTAACAGCACGTCCCGGAGTGTTTTATTCCTCTCACACCACAGCAGCTTACAAACAACTACGTACAATTCTTCACTGAAGAAAAACACGATGTACTTTTTATGCATTTAACTCAAGCACTTCTTTTATTTTGTAATGATTTTTAAGATTAAAATATTGTGCAGTAATTTAAAGAGTTTTAGCTCTGTGTGTGTGTGTGTGTGTGTGTGTGTGTGTGTGTGTGTGTGTGTTATTCCACAGTATCACATTTCTTCACTGTGAGCAACAAAATATTTTAATCTACATTATAGTAATAATACAGTTACTTATTTATTTATAATAATTTTTATAATTAACTTTTTTTTTTTCCTATCCTAATTTTAATAAGAGAAGCCACATCCTGATTTTCCAAGTGGCTCTTCTTCTAGATGATTGTGGGCGGGGTTTAGTGTAATTTCATTAGCCAATCATTGTGCTGCAAAGAGGGGGAAACGGTGTAAAGATTTCTTCATTCAACACATTTAAAGAAAACATTTCAGTGAGGCAGAATGCAGAAGAGGGATTAATTAATTTAATTTTATTTATTTAACTTTTTCCCCCTTTGTGTTCGTTCTCAGGATGCCAGTGTGTGAGATTTAGATTTATATAAACATTATTAATGAATTTGCTGATGTTATGAATTATTGCTGAAGTTAGATGTTGTATGTGTTTACTGTAGACGAAATGAGAGGGTGTGGGGTTTCTTCCTCCCAGAATTTATCATGTCTGTTTTGTTTCTTTGCAGGAAAGATTCTGTTCAGGAGGAGTCACATCAGAGACGTGGCCATGAAACGCCTGAGACCCATAAACGAGTACTGCAGGGTGTGTGGGGGTTTTTTTTTTTTTTTTTTTTAAACAAAAATTGAAGAAAGAAAAGTTTCCTTTTCATTACTGAGGTTCGCATTGGGTTCAGGTGCAGCACAGCATTAATTAACTGCAATAATAGTCAGTGGAAGGTCCTCACAAGGATAGTGAGACAAACGTGTGTGTGTGTGTGTGTGCGCGCACGCACGCACATAATCATGGAGTTTTTTGTTTTTTAACATTCAGGAGGACTTGTGTCCCAAACACACACAATCAGGTTAATGCAGCAGAGGAAGCGCTCCAGTAAAAGCCCATTAACTGTAATGCAGCGAGTCTCTGGAGAGAATACTAACGACTGGGAGAAGATCAACCCCAGTGCATGATGGGAAACATCAGTCTGCTCACTGAATGCCCAAAATATAAAACACACCGATCAGAGATTTAAACACAAAGCCCAGGTGGTGTTTGGAGCTGAAACAGATGCGTGATTCACTTCACTTCATTTATCTGTTAAAAGCTTTCTGATGTCTCTGTCTCCGCCCACAATCCGCCCTGTTTCTGAATTTTAAACAAATCAGGAAGTGAGCAAAACCAGAACAGGAGAACGGGGTGTGTGTGTAAGTAAAAACCAGACTGACTCAAGATTAAAGGGCACCTTGAACACACCACCACCTCACACACTCGCTCTCTTTCTCTCTCACACACACACACACACACACACGCGCGCGCTGCTGTCACAAATCATCCTCAGTCTGGTGTGTGTGTGTCCAGACAGAGACACTCCCTGAGCACTCAGCTTTATTAAACACTGAAATTAATATCTGTGTCACGCACCAACACCAACAGCCTCATCGCCAAGTCTCTCTCTCTCTCTCTCTCTCTCTCACTCACACACACACACAGAGAGAGGAATGTCTTTGAAAGTCGACAGAAGGTCAAAGGTCAGGTTAGATTACAGGTTGTGTTAAAGTTAAACCGTGTGCTGCACATTAGCCTCCGTATGATGTCACATGAATTTACGGTTCCTGATGTTCACTTAGACAACAGCAACAAGAACAGGAAGCTGTAAAGAGACATCACTGAAGTGTGTGTGGTGGTTTTTTTCCAGGCTTTGATCCAGTTGCCCGTGTACATTTCTCAGTGTGAAGAGGTGCGCGTGTTCTTCGAGACTCGACCCGAGGACCTGAACCCCCCTGTTGAGTGAGTGTGCGCGCGCACAAAAAACAATTTACTGTTGATTATTTTCCTTTAACAGCACATCAGTAAAGCACTGGAGTGTTTTTTTTTTTTTTTTCTCTTAAATCACAACAACTTAACAATTACACATTTTTAATTGATTTATAGTTTTTACCCGTTTGTAGTTGTGTGTGATGTTGTTGCCCGTCCCTGAGCTTGTGTTCTCGCCGCTGTAACGCTCGTCTCTTCTGTGTGTTGGATGTTCTTACAGTGAACCCATCGGGAAGAAGAAATCGGGTAAGAAGCTGCAATTAATTTACTGATGCTTTAATTAATGAGTGTTTATTAATTTATTCATAAATGATCATGGGTGAAATATCTGTTCTATAATTCACACTTCTGCTAAAACACAAGGCTTCAGTTTGTGGAGTTTTTCTAGGATTCTGCTGAAATTAAAACTTCATTAAATCAGAAACTTCAGACAGTTCTATAATTTAATCAGTTAAAATAAGTGTTTTTATCTGTTATTTATTTAATGCGTTAATTCTGAGCATTTTAATCACGACCTCAGAACGTGTGTCATAACTTATTTATTTACTCAATAATTTGACTTTTGAGAACTGATCTCATTCTCAGACGTGGCGGCTTTCAGCTGTAGAGTTTATCATATTTTGATCTGTTGCTATGGCGACACTGGAAACATGTAAACACAACGGTTTTCTTAATTTTCAGTTTACAAATATTTGAGGAGGGAAAAAAGGAGATTTAAATATTGACAGGAAAAAGGGTTTGTTTTTTATTTAAAAGCCTGAAACAGGAATGTAAATAGTTTTTCCCCACAGTGTGGCGTGTTTTATGTCCAGGTGAATTCACGCACGTATTCTGTGTAACCTGTGGGCGGGGCTGTGGGCGGTAAAAACGCGGGATGGAGTGCACTGTTCATCAGTTTAGCTGTGAGCTCTGTGGTAAAATTCAGGTTTTTTCTGCATTAATGTATATTTTTGTTCTTACGCACACAACTAGTGCTAGTACTACACCCCTCTCACAGACTAAGTGCAGTTGAACACAGTTTAGTTACAGACAGGAAGCTGTTTCCATTCTATTGAAACGGACCAATCACAGCGTGGGCGTCAGCTCACATGTTTAAAAACTCTGCAGTTTTATCACACCAGTCTGTTTCCTTTGTTTGAATTTGCTGCTTTCTCTGCTCCCCTCTCCCTGACTCCACCCCCTCACTCTGACGCTCTTCCTTTCCTTTTTTTTTTTTTTCTCCCCTCCTCATCAGGCATTGTGGAGAGAGCGACTTCTTTCCTAAAGCGAGGTAGTAAAACGCTGCTGCTGTGGCCGGGTGCTGGGGTGTCACTGTGTGTGTGTGTTTTAGCCCTTGGAACCTTAATAATTAATAATAATAGGAGAGAGACAGACAACTGTTTAACCTTCCTGTGGTGTTGGTGGCGTAGCTGTGTCAGTCAGTAGATCTGGAGGATCAGCAGCTTCAGTGAGCCGTCGCATTCACCCTCAGACCAAATGGACTCCAGAATCACAAGCAAAACTCAACTCAAGCCGACCCATCAGGGATGTGATGAAAATCAGTCTGGCCATGAACAAGCATTAAAATCAGTGATCTTAAAAAAAAAAATCGAGACGGGATCTTAAAAAAAAATCCAATTTTTAAAAAATGGTCTACATTTTTTGGGAAAAATTCCAAATACCGAAAAAAAATCAGAATCCAGAGATAAATTTCATGTTTAAAAAAATCTAAATCTTGGAAATAAAATTTAAAATCTCGAGGGATAATTAATTTTTCTTAATCTAATGGGGGGGTTTGAAAAAAAATCATGAGGGGGAAAAATATAAACTTTAAGGAAATTCTTTTTTACAAGCTTTAAATGGGCGAGACGTGATGGAGAAAAATGCAAATTTTGATAAAATTGTAAGTTTATAGGGTGAACAAATCAAAATCTAAAAAATTCCCAGGGGAAAAAATACAAAAGGAATCAGGAGTTGGAATGAAAGACTTGTTAAAGGTCGCAGTTTCTCTGGTGACATGAAGAAAACCTTCACAGAGGAAGTGCGGAGTCACGTGGTGAGGAGCGCAGCGCCCCTACAGGCCGAGCCGCAGAACTGCAGCTACAACAAATCAAAATGAGTCAGATTCAGTGAAATTAATAACTTTCAATTTGCACTCAGGTCTGATTATATCAGTTTTAATTTCATCACTCATCAAACACAAATTATTATTAAAAATAACTTCTTTTATAAAGCCAAGGCAGATTTTTGGAAATGGATTCTAAGAACACAAAGCCGCTAATCAGAACGACTGTGTGCTTCAGTTTAAGAAAGAAGAAAAAAAACAAAACCTTGTGCTGATTTCATCAACCCATAAAAATGAAATTTATTTACTGGTGTTTTAATGTTTGAGAGAAATCTAAACTACACAATATTAAATGTGTAAAGAGTATTAAAAAATAGTTTATAGAACACAAACTATTTTTGGTCACAAATCCACAGGAATTTAGTTTGATTTGTATTTATTGCAGTGTTACAATACTAATAATTACTAATATTTAAATATCAGTATTTTATAATGGATCAGTGCAAAGAAAAGTTTTCTGTTCCTATTTTAATTTCAGTTTCATGTGAACGTGTTCGAGTCGTGTGATGTTTTTATTCAGTGAGTGAGTTAAATTGTGGGTGTGGTCAGAAGTAATATACAGTATAATTATAATAATATAATGATAAACATGGTGAGATAAAGGAGTTCAGTTTGAGGTTTGGGGAGCTTTGTGTAAATCTGGGATTTTGATTTTCTGGGTCATCATGTGATCCTGATGGTGATCTGCTTGTGTCGTAACATTGGTGTTGGTTTCTTTCCTTCCGTCTCCTGTTTCATCTCCCTTCACTAAACCGTTTCCTTTTCATGTCTAACAGCGACGTGTGTGTCTCTCTCGCTCGCTGCAGCTCGTCTCCGCTCTGCTCGTTAGCCTCCATAGTGTTGGAGAGAAATTCACACGTTTCCGTTGATCTCTCCGTGTTTCCCGACAGCAGGAGACTCGAGCGCCGCCGACCCGCTGCTCCTGGATCAGTATGTCGCCGTCACTGACTACGAGAAGCAGGAGAGCTCTGAGATCAGCCTCAGAGTCGGCCAGGTGGTGGAGGTCATCGAGAAGAACGAGTCAGGTGATGAGACCTGAGAAAAGCTCAGTGTTGTAATCACACAGGTGCTGTTTATTCAGCGGGTCAAAAATCAAATGCAGAAATAAATATTGAAAAGATTCTTAAACATGGAGTGAAAAATCAAGCACTTCCCAAAAAAAATCCAAATCTTGAACAAAGGTTTTGGGAAGGTTGTTGGTCGTGCAGTCTGATTTAGATCATTTTAAGATGCTGTAGAAGTATTGTGTGTGTGTTGCAGGTTGGTGGTTTGTGAGTTCGGAGGATGCGCAGGGCTGGGTTCCTGCCACCTGCCTGGAGGCTCAGGATGATCCTGATGATTTCAGTCTTCCTGCAGAAGAAGGTACTGAAAGTGTGTGAGAGAGATTGTGCTCCTCCTCCTCACACCTCCCATACATTCTGAAGTTAACTTTAAAGAGAATTTCAGTGGGAGTGAGATTACTATAAAATCCATCAAGAAAAATTGTCTAAATTAGAAATAATAATTAGGAGTTTGGTTCGACACGATACTCGATATGAATTGTAACATTTCTTGATACCATTACTTGACAAAAACTGAAATAATTCTGTACAGAACCTTTTAACATCTAGTCACAGCTTCTTCCAGGTTGAGTTTGTTCTAAAATTGTTAAAAGTGCAGATTGACATGGTTTATCACATCATACACGCAAATCTGTATTACAGAAAGAAAATCTCCTTAAACACGGGGCTGCGTTCTACTGAAGGTTTTAACACAAATGATGTGAAAGTCTTTTGGTGTGACTTCTTTTTTTTTTTTTAAATTCTATTCTAATGACATGACTGAAGTGAGTTGATTTGTGTGTGTGTTTGATTCCCTTGCTGCTGGAGTGTGCCGGAGGTTCTGGTCACTGCCAAGGCTCGGGGGTCGCCGCCGCACTTTAGGCGATCTGTTCGGCCTGAGTTGCAGGCAAGGTGGAGAGAAAATCTGTCTCTTCCCCCCTAATCTGGCTGCATGATGCATGAATGTAAATTGGCGTAATGTGTTTTTATATTTCTGATCACTTGGGTCCACTGGATGCTGCATGATTTCTCCACCAAGTCAGTTCTTTTCCGCCCTCGTATAGAAAATATACAGGGAGGCGGAGTTACTGTTGCTTATTTTCCTCTAACGGCACATCCCTGAGTGTTTTATTTTTCAAAAAGTCACTTTTTATAGTTACATTAAATGTGCATGAAGTTGTTCTCGGGTACGGTAGAGCAGCTATAAAGTCGTTCTCTCACCAGCCTCTTTTGCTCGCTTGCGCGCTCTCTCAAAGATGTCAGGAAACGTAAAGTTACAGCTGACACTGGAGACTCCTTCAGTAGAGGTTCCATAAACATCTTACAGAATCGATTATGTGCAGCTGTAGTACTGTCAGAGCTGCTATTATAATCAATATCTTTTGACCAATCAGAGTCCAGGATGCAGCAGCATTGTGGCGTAAAAGCAGCAGATTTAAATACAGCACTGGAGATGTTTTGGACGTTACCTCGAGTGCCTGCTGCCATGATCACATGACCTTCTGTATAATAAAACAGTTTTGTTGCTGAGAAATTAAGAGCAGACGGATCCACTCGCCCTGAACGTGTGTGGTGTTTTGTTTTATTCCCCCAGAAGAGAAGTATGTGGTGATTTATCCGTACTCAGCTCGCGATCAGGATGAAATCGATCTGGAGAAGGGAATGACGGTGGAGGTGATGGAGAAAAACCTGGAAGGCTGGTGGAAGATCAGGTTAAAAATATTAATTTAAATATGAAATCTAAGTAAATGTATGTTTTGACTGTCTTTTACAATATTCAGTCATTTAAATTTTTAAAGTATGTCTTATCTATTTAGCGGTTTAATAATTGTCTCTCTCTGCAGGTATCAGGGGAAAGAAGGCTGGGCTCCGGCGTCATATCTGAAAAAATCTGATGTTTCAAGCCAAAAAATGTCGTCGCACTCGAGCGCTAATGATTTAGACGGAGCGTGTAAACAAATCGGCAACAAGGAGAACCAGCGTGAGAGATTCAGTCCGTTTAACGACAAGAAAAGTGCGTTCAAAAATCTTTTTTTTTTTTTTAAACAACCCTGTCTGATAAACACCATGCACAGAGGTGTTTTTCTGCCCCATAATTTTTTTTATTCTAAAGCCATTTTCACATCAAGTTGGAAAATTGAGTTCATCTACTTTGTGATTTTTATGTTGCAGAAGCAGATATGCGTCAGAGACCACCACCACGCCGAGATCTTTCAATCGTAAGAAGCTGCAGCTTTTCTCAGCTGAGATGCTTTAATGTGTATAAAAAGGATAGAGAGCTGATTAATGGAAATGTGGAAAAGTTATACATCTTGTTTAAAAATCACGGTTTCTGCTGACCCAGTTTTCTTTCTGGCCGTTCTGTAGCCCCGTGGAACAAACCTGCCCAAGCCACCAGTGCCCCCACAGGTGGAGGAGGAGTACTACACCATTGCTGATTTTCAGACCACCATCCCAGATGGAATCAGCTTCCAAGCTGGAGTTAAAGTCGAAGTGAGATGGATATTTGTATAATATTTACTAAAGCCCTGGTCCACCAGTCATTAATGAAAGAAAGAGGGAGAAAAGGAAACGGTTCTACTTTTCCTTTTTATAGGCTCCCTCCTCTCCGTCTAATTAAGAGTAAAATTCTTTCCGTTTAAAAAAAAAAAATTGTGAAATGACAGGATGCAGACTGCGGCGTCATTCCTCATTGTTTAATCTTCACTATAAAATTGGTAGGAAATCACCCGTTTGGAGGCTTATCCTTATTTTCTTACTTTTCCAGGTCATTGAGAAGAACTCGAGTGGCTGGTGGTACATTCAAATCGATGATAAAGAAGGTTGGGCTCCTGTCACCTTCTTGGATAAATATAAGAAAACCAGCAGTGCTTCCAGGCCCAATTTTTTAGCTCCTCTGTCTGGAGAAATGGCTCAGCTGAAGCTGGAGGATGGTTCCATCAGTAATCCCAGCACAGAAGATAACTGGTCCAAACCTCTCCCGGATGAGCCGTCTTCCACTGCCGACTTCGCCACTCGTCCCAAACTGAGAGACTGGAAGTCCAACGCCGCAAAGAACAACTCCCCTTTCTCTGGTCCGCTGCCTCCAGCTCCTTCTTTACCCCCTGCTGAGGAAAAACCAGCCCTGCCCCCCAGGAGAGAGTCCATCAACAAGAGCCTGGAGCTAGAGGAGAAGCTTAAAGTGGATGTTTCCAAACCACTTCCTCCTAAACCCCCAGTTCCTGGTGTCATCATGCCCCTGGTTTCTCCCAAACCGGCTCCGTTTAAAGCCGAAAAGCCTCCGGAACCACGGAAAGATGAGAAGAACAAGCCCCTACACTTGAGGAATGAAATGGGGTTGGAATGTGGCCACAAAATTTCTGCCAAGGAAGTGAAGAAGTTCAACTTGAAGCCAGTGCCTAAGCAGCCACCAAAGCCCAAATCCGAAAGCCAAGAAGAGAAAGTGGAATCAGTCAGTCCTGCACCTTTCCTGAAACCAAAACCGGTTGTTAGACCGAAACCTCCAGCTGCTAAACCAGAGCCACCGAGCAAGAGTGAGCTCGATATCACAAACCTGAGGAGCAAGTTACGGCCATCTAAACTTCCTGACACAGACTCCAGCCAGCAAAATGGCACCTCAAACAATGAAGAACCAAAATATCCACCCAAACAGCAAAACGGCCATGATTCTGTAGAAATCCCTAAACCACAAATGCCTGGTCCCAGAGAACCACCTCAGAAACCGAGCTCTGCTCCGAGACGACCTCCACCACCTAAGAAAACTTCAGAGGTGGAAGTCAAACCAAGTTCCACAGAGGTCAAACTTCCTCTGAAGGACGTTCAGGAGAACAAGCTTGCCCCCATTTCTCAAACCCGGCCGCCGCCTCCGAAACCAAAAGCTGCCACACCGCCAGCTTCCAAAGACAAGGAGGAATCGCCAAAGGTGAAAGTTCCGGTGCCGCCGAAACCGCTCGTTAAAGCCGATAAACCGCAGCCACCGAGAGACAAACTTCCTCCTCTGATCAAAGATCCAGCCAAGGAAGAGCTTTTCTTGGCTGTAGCAGACTTTGAAGGAGACGATCAAACACCGGGGTTTAAAGAAGGCGCCGTCTTCGAGGTGCTCGAGAGGAACAGCACAGGATGGTGGTTTTGCAAAAATGTAAGTGATGGTTTAATGGCCGAGGGCTGGATCCCTTCCAATTACTTAACCAAGAAACAGTAGGTACCTTTCAGATAGCTCCTCCCCCTTTTCATACCTATTTAATTAGTCTGTGTTATTTATGGGTACCTTTACAATCAGTCTTGTTACATTCCATTCTCTTGCAAGTTCAAACACTCCTTGTTTGTGCTTGCGTTGTTTTTACTGTCCCCTTTTTTTCAGGGATGTCAGGTGGATTTTTTTTAAACCTTTGGGAGAAAGCGACAAACGTGTCACACTGCTAAACCCGTATTATTTTTTCTATGCATGCTAACCAATCTCATACTATTTTTATATTTATCTTTAGTGCTATAACAGACTAGCAATATACGTATAAATAACTTCTTGCAGCCTTCTTGCTATCTATTGTGCCTCAATATTATTAACAATATTAAAATCTAAGCTTTTTGAGCTTCTATACATTAGCAAAGTCTTCGTTTAAGGTGAATACAGTGTAATGATCGTACAGAAACAATTATAAAACTGGTCAGCCATTTACGTTCACTTTTCGCAGGGAGAAATTAGCCTCGTGCTTCCATGTGCTACTATGACCTCGCAGAAAACCTTTATAAAAAACTGTTTGAAATTTTCAAACAGCATTTTTGTACTGTGTGAGTATTTACCCATTTTCAACCCACGCCTGGGTGATTTTTGCTTCAACTTGCACTTTTTAATAGGGATGCATCAATTAAACGTAACAGGAGTACATCACTAGCAGTCAGTACGAGAAACAAAACGCTCCCTAAAGCTTCGGATGAGTTAATTACTCATTTCAGTATCAGCAAACATCAATAAACATTTGTACGCTGTATGGAAAAGTAGTTAGCGATGCATCCCTAATTTAAACTTTAAGAGGTGGGGAAAAAAAGCAAACCAATTAATGAGCCATTTTCTGGAAGAAAAAAAAAAAAGGATTAATGAAATATCTAAGTTCAGCAGTGTTGTGTTAGGGATAATGGTGCTTACATTATTTCATGATAGTTTGTGTTTAACATGTGCATGCTTGACTGGTTTCAAGTATACTTTTAGTAACACTACAGTTTGTTTGTTTTAGTAGGTTTTGTTATATTGCCTTTAAGTGTTGAACTCTTTTGTGCTTGGTTTATCACACGAGAATGATGCAGTTTAAAAAGTCTGACTGATGCTCACTCATGCCTTCACAAAATTTATAGCAAATTAATAGTATTAATGTTTTCTACTTTTTTATTACATTATTTTCCCAAAATGTATACAATGGAGTGATGTAAGACTGAGTGATGTTTGTAGGGAAGTTTTAAAGATGGTATTTTCCAGACTAGGACTGGGTGATGTAAATCATACCCTAGATTTTTTTTTAAATAATTTTTTACAACAGAAACAAATGGTGGTGAAAATCTCCAAATGGTAACCAGATTAAGTGGATATGAGTGAAATGTGTTCACAGCAGTCACAACTCCTGCTACGTAAACTGGCAACTGTTCATCAGGAACATCCCGGTACATTCCAACAGTATTAAATTCAGAAGATCCAAGTTTCCACCATCTCACAGTGCAGTAGTGAGAGATGTAGAATTGTTTCAAGGACTTACTAAAAATTTATGCAAACAGCAACAACCTACCCGTGCAATTGTGGGGGAAGAAAAATCATGAATCTCTACTGGTCCAATTGTTTCATTGCTGCAAAAAGTGTCAGAAAAGGTTTGCCATCATGATTTTTTTTTTTTGTCCTTGGGCAGAACCATGCATCTAAACAGAACATTTAGAAATGACTGACAGGTTAGTAAACAGTCATAACTAAAACTGGCACCACAATAACGAAGAGAATTTCGTGAGGAGTTTATGGTCTGGGAAAAATAGTGAACTAAAATTGATGCCATGAGGTGAGCTTTAACTGGGTGGAAATGCTGCAAGTGAGCAAGAGCTTTTGAAAAATCAATCAATCAATCACAACACACTGCATCCTGCAGAATCATCCACATTTTCATTTCTGTAACCTGTACGCTATGTTTTTTTCCTCCCCATGTCATGCAATTTTTTTTTCTAATAAAACCTAAGTAAACATTTCAAATCAAATCTGTTCAGTGTGTAAATTATTTCTATAGATAAATAATTAGTATGCAAGGAAAAGTGGGAATAAATATAGTCAACTTTATTAGATTTCTGTACATCAAGGGTTCCTTTGACACCTTTTTGGTTAAAATAAAAATGGCAATTTAAATTAAAAAAAAAAGTCCCAAAACAGTGCAGTCAGATGGATAAAATTCAGAAAATAAGTCGATTTAAAGTAAACCTTTGGTTTTGCAAAGAGAACGTAAGGCTGATCTGTACCTGATTTTCTGTCCCATATTAATTATAATAAAGTAATAAACAGTAGAGAATATTGCATCAGGAAAAATATATTGCACTTAAAGTGTCAGTGCTTAAACAAGTCAGTAAATTACTAATCAGAAGCTTGTTTTATATTGCTGCTAGATAAGAACCTTCAAAGTTGGGATGATTTTAATCCAAATTTGTTCTTTTATAATTCAGTAATTTTAGTAATATTTAAATAAAGTAAAAATAACCATTTTTAGTAAACAATATAATTATACCTCAATGCAGAATTTTTATATTAATATTTGCATAAGGGTTTTGGGGGGGGGGGTTAATAAAGCTTTTACCCCCAGACAGTAACAATCCTCTTCATTATATCTTATACACTTAACTTTTTTTTGGTTATTAAATCTCATGAATAATATTTTGTGGGCTTTTTTTTGCGCCTTTGTCGTTTACATCCAGTGTTGTGCTTTACAGTAACTCTATGACTCACATTTTGGTGCCAAAAACAGTAAATACAAAAAAAAAAAAAAAACACAAAAAAAGTACCAATTTACCTCGCCGTCACTTAAACCAAAAACATGACAAATTAAACATTTATTCAACATAAAACACTGTTAAAGTGTCTTGAATATTTGCTTTTTGTATTTATATAATAGAATAACTTTTAAAAAGGAACAGAAAACATGCTTAAGCTTTTTTTTTTTTTCCTGTACGTTATTTGGCAATACTAGATATTTTGATGATTTGTTTGTTAGAAAAGAAATATCCGATGATAGGCTGATAAATCTTGTACAGACCAGAAATAATAATAATGCCACCAACTGTTTTCACACTAAAGCCAGTAATCAGGCTTTATATTATTAAGGATTTTTCTTTTAAATGTGCTTCCTTATTTATCTCTCTGACTTCTCATATTTAAGACCCATCAGGGATACGCCACTCCTTATTCTTTACTTTAAATAAAACATTTCAGGTTTTAATAATACCATATGCAAAAGGTGAGTGTGTGTGAATCCTGTATGTGCACAATCTACCTGGACTAGTGGGTGGGGCTATAGAGGAGCACAAGGCTTGTGACTGGTTGATCATGGCCAGTGGGTGGAGTCCTAAGTGGTGGAAGACTCTGTGTATGGCAGAAATTTTGTGTATCTGTTGGGAGAGCTGGGGTTCACACACTCCGAGTCCTCGCTCATCCGGAAGAAATTCTCCTGTTCATGCTTCTTCTGGGTCAGCTCCTCCTCCAGAGCCTGACGACAACAATGTTAAACAATTTGTATATTAAAAAAAAAACATCTCCATGACACACTTGTTATAATAATAAACACCTACATACAGTGATTAATGGGGCCAAGCATGTTTTGTTCCCACCCCTCATCCCATTGTAACCATATAAGCGCTCATTCCCCACGTGTACTATATTTTAGGGCAAAACAAGCCGCTGCAGACATGTTGCCTCACTTCCCGTTTTACCCTCCCAATCATTTGCTGAACATAAATGACAAGTTTGGCGTCAATACATAATGCTCTGAGAAAGTTTTGCTCGGGTAGGACTCAATGCTGCGCTCCACATTGGATGATTGGAAAAAATTTGTAGGCAGAGAAGTGAAAACACATTTTGAAAAATTTTTTAAAATGGTAGGAATTCCAATATGATGGAATGTCACATCAAAGTGTACGCTGAACTCGGCATGACCAAAAGAACCAGAGGAAAGTAAATAAGATGAATCCTGTTTCTACAAAATGACATTTCAGTATTAATATAAACACATGTCCAAATTTGCCTTACTGGTGGCACTAGAGCGCTTGAACGGCGTACACCAAAGTTGTACGCTCTTTATGAAATTTATTAGCCACAGTGCACGACATATTCTATGGGCTGTTATAGATTCCCATGTGGTGCTTGGCCCCCTAACAACAGGGACTGAGCTAATTTGCACTGCCATATTAAATTACTGTTTGGTTTTAGATTATGAGCACATTTTAAAATACAAGTAGCAAAGCATTTTTACCTTATTATTGCTAATTTATTTATTTAGTGTCAGGACTCTACTGAAAAACTAGGAAAAAAAATGCTATAAACTTTCCCCATAGTAAAGTCACTTTGTGTGTGTAGAAAGCACTGTATAAAGTAAAGTGAAATGTTATATTAATTAAATGCTGATGTACACTAAAACTATCTACAGATGCTTACACTGGGACGAAACAGAAAAGTTATTTATTTAGAACCCCAACAGTGATGTCAATGATTAATCCTCCTCTTATTTCCTACTGGACCACTGCTGAGGATCTGTTTATATTCCATGCTGGATATTAAAGATAACAGATGATGTAGCAGAGATTAAATCCAGAACCTTCTTGCGGGGTTGAAGCTGCGCTCTCCATTCCTTCAGCAGCTGGTTTTGATGCTCGTCCAGCGCTTTCAGCCTCTGAGTCTCATTTTCCACCAGCAGGTGACATTTCTCGTTCTAAAGAATGAAGATCAGAGGTGATAAATATAAAACTGATAAATGAGCTGTAAAAACACTGCGCTGACTCCAGAGTGAACTTTTCTGCTTTTTGTTACTCAACCATCATGCAAAGTTAACATGAACAACTGAATTGAAACAGCTGAAAATACAGTTTATGAAAATTAAAAAATAATTTAAAAAAAAAAAAAAAGTGTTTGGGTGGAGCTTGTCTTGTGACGTGTGAGAATATTCAAGATAAGTGTATGTGGTGAGTGTGTGAGTGAGTGAGAGGGTCAAAGAGCAAGAGTGAGATGGTGAGAGAAAGATGACAGACTGAGAAAGACAGAAGAAAGGTAAAGAAAAAAGGGAGGAAGACTGAACGATTCAAAAGACATGAGACAGAAGAGAATGTGTGCGCGCGCGTGTGTGTGTGTGAGAGAGAGAGAGAGAGAGAGAGAAGCAGATTGCTGTAAACACCTGTAGTTGCTGAAGTTCTCGGAGGTTCCCATCACACTGTCCAATCATTTCTCTCATCTGGTTCTCATGTTTCTGTTGCTGGTGCAGCCGCTCCGCCTTCTGCCTCTTGTCCTCCTGTCTGGAAAACTGTGTACGTACACACACGTCAAAACTATAGACTAACTGCCCCATTATTTTTATTTTTTTAATCCAAGAGCCTGATTTTGTTCGGGGTTGATCTGATAAAGCTGGGGTCCAAATTTTCATGCTGATTGTACAAAATTTGTAGAAAAGAGGAAAAAAGATCTGAAATGGCAGAGAATCAAATATAGATTGTAAGAAGAATAAAGAGGCGTGACACTGACCTGTTTGACCCTCTCGCGGGCTTCTGCACTGTTGCCTGAGGAATTAATGCGCAGACTCTTCTTAAACATGGCCATGCGAGTTTTTCCTTCACTGCGCTGGATCTTCGGCAGTCTGTTCTTCTCCTGCTGCTGTCGCACTTTAAGTAGCTCAAGCATACGCTGGCTATAACAGTTCATATGCTCTTGTTCCTATAAACACGAGTTATAAGTTATTACTCTGAAGATGATTATTTTCCTATAACAGCATGTTTTATTCCTCTTATACCAGATAAATGATTGTGATTACAAATTTATTAAAGAACTGTGCCAATTTTTCTTAGCCTTTTACAATTACATTTAATGATCTAGTTTATGATCAAATTCTCATGTACATTATAGCGGCTACAAACAGTCATTCCCTCACCAGGCTCTTTTACTCTCTCATGAAGTTAAGACAAAAAAAATAAAACAAAAGACAGACAGACAAAGTGAGAAGAAACTCCTCTGTCCTGAAGAAGTCAGAAAACTTGGTTCCAGTTTCACCTCTGATTGTTACAAAACACTGACACTGGAGACTCTTTAGAGAAATCTTTCGAAAAGGAAAGTGTCACTATATAAACATTTTTTAAAACCAGTTTTTTTATTATTATGGTATATCCGTTGTATGAATGAGCCGTTACTATAGAAACAATAACAGGGCTCAAAATTCTTTTTTTTTTTTTTCCACCAGCCAGCCGGACTAGTTACCTTTCAAAGTAACTCGCCAAACAGAAAATCAACTCGCCAAAATTTGTTCATGTATGAATTTTACTTCTGTCAAAAATAACGCAAAAGAGAG
>JAODLJ010000004.1:1365489-1377035 GCA_027576115.1 Cathorops melanopus
TATGTGTCAGCCCTGTGATGACCTGGCGACTTGTCCAGGGTGTACCCCGCCTTTCACCCGTAGTCAGTTGGGATAGGATCCAGCCCGCCTGCGACCCTGTAGAACAGGATAAAGCGGCTACAGATAATGAGATGAAATGAGTTCATTTCACAATTTTTTTTCTCATTCCTTTCTTTTCTTTCCTTCTTCCCCTTTCTGTCCTATTTGACAGAGATACTGAATTCCAGAGATTTTACAGAATTACGATATATATTTATATTTTAGTGCCTCTGGAATCTGTGGCCGTGGCCTGTTCTTTCATTGTTTTGTGTAGCAAAAAGAAAATGGGAATATTTGTGTCTCAAGTTAACCAGAGCCAGTGATTAAGACTTGGTGCTTTACTGCATGGTTAATTATTTATATTACAGTCGTCTCCTTGTTGCTTTGTCGTTTTGTTGGAATTGTGAATAGGTTTTAAGCAGGTATACAGGAAACGAAGGTCACCTGACACGTCACTTCTTAGTGTTAACACAGAGACAGACGGGTTCTCCTCAGGAACCGGTGATGTTCTTGACTACACTGTGCTTTCACTTAGCTTTGTTATTTTTGTGGTTTTGCTATAAATAATAATAATAATAATAATAATAATTATTATTATTATTATTTAACCACAGCTGCTGAACTGCTGCCTGGTCTAAATATTTGTCGTTAATCAGTGATGTGCCACGTTTCCTGCTTCCTGCCTTGACCGTGCACAGTGCTTTAGTTTATACACTTCTGCATTTACAGTGTTCTAGGATGCAACTACACTCTCCTTCATGTTGTACACAAGTTTACGAGCATCGTTTTTTTGTCAGTTGCTTTTGTCAATTTAACGTCGTCTGTAAATATGTTAATACATTTTTACTATGTGCTTTTATTTGTGATATAAATTCCTTTGTAATTATTTTACACATTAAATGCCCTCACAGATTTCTTTCTCTGGACAGACTTTGTCTCATAACCTGAATATAAATACTTTTAAAAATCCAAACACACAAGAACAGAATAAGGATTGATTACAGCAGTTTGGGTGTTCATCTGTTCTCAAAACCATGAAAGAGAACATCCAGCTTCATCAGGGTTTCTTAAAAGCATGACCGCATAAAGACTGCTGATAAAATGGTTGGATGAGAAACGCATGAAACACGGTCAGCTTTACCTGTGAGTGAAGAGAACAAGTGGATGTGCTTTTCACGATGAGAAAGGAAGTGACACCTGACTGGGCCTCTGAGCTGCTCGGGGCTGAGTGAGAGTGAAAGTGTAGGTTCATTTACTGGTTTTATCATCCAGCCTTTCAGAACTTGAATGCATTTTCTTGCAAGACCTGACTACTGGAGGTCACTGTGTGTCTGAGGAACGTGTAGGTATGCGAGAGGTGTGTGTTGCCCTGTTGAATTGCCTTGCCCTCCAGGTACTGAGCAGTGATCACCTTGCAGCCACACCTGTCTGAAATTGAAAGTGAAAATCCTGAAGAACAGATGGTGCTTGTGCTCGAAGGACAACTCGAACTGAACACTGGTTAAAATCTGGCAATGAGGTTTATTTACAGGTTTTATCATCTGCTTTAATGACTCGTTTATATTAAGCTGGAATCGACACACGCTGTATAATATAATTCCAGAATATTCTGTATTTTCTCTGCAGTCGTTGTTCCAGCTTTCAGAACTTGAATGAACTTTCTTACAAGACCTGACCACTGGAGGTCACTGTGTGTCTGAGGAACGTCTCATCACAGCTCCAGGGTCCATTGTGAGCTCAGGTTACTGTTCAGCGTGTCACATGTTCTCTCCATGTCTGCATGTTCCTTTCTGGGTTCCCTGGTTTGCTCCTACCTCCAAAAAAACCGTGGTGGCAGGTGAACTGGGAACTCTAAACTGCCTCAGGGGTGGGTGTGCGTGTGCACACACGGTGTCCTGAGATGGGCCCCATTCAAGGTGTATTCCCACCTTGTCAAGTCCATGTGCTTGGGATTGACTCTGGGATTGAGCCACCATGACACTGAGGAAGATAATATGCTTATTGAAGATGAATGCATGATGGTTGGTTCATCCATTCATTGACTGACTCAGTGACTGATTAATTTATTGGACTGTTTGGTTGGTGACTAATCATCTAAGTATTTAGTTAATTGGTTTGTTTATTCATTCATTGGTTGGGAATAGTGTAGGGGTGCCAAAACTTCTCAATAATGTTCTTGTGTCTGGAAATGAATCAAAAGTCCTCCGTCGGTGAAGACGTGTCAGCCGAGGAGGCTTCAGAGAGATGAGACACACACCATCGGTACGTTACTTCAGTGGGCAGCGATTATTGCTGGTTATGAGTACTCATCACCTGGAGGGAAGTAATTCAATATTGGACACACACCTCACCTACATTCCTTCATACACACCTCAGACTCATACACATCCCAAAAATGAGCACTTAAGCAGCTCAATCTAATCTCTCTTCCTTTCTCACAGTGAAATGCACCTTCAGATGCTTTTCTGGATAAAAAGGTCATGTGACCTCAGCATGACCCATACGTTTAAAATCATCTATGAGTAGTGGTAAGAAAAGATCCACCTACCATGATTGGTTCGTTACTTTTTTAGGGCTCTATATTGAATCTTCAAAGGTTCAAGCCAAAGAACTCTAAGCTTTGCAAGTTTAGACTTTTGTTTGGATTACATGTTTTTTTTTTTGGATCATTAATTAAGGGCTCATTGTTTCTTTAACAGCTTCGACATTGAACCTTCTCTAATGTAGGGTTCTGCATAGAGCCTATGAGTGTTCCCATCCAAGGACAAGAAGTTTTAGTCTTCTTAATCTGATTGGGGTACAGAAAGGTTTCTTAGATAGTTAAGAGCTCATCCTGTCTTAAAGGGCGTCTATGTGGACTCTTCTGTGATTCAAACCTTCTGCTGGTGGGTTTTGCATGGTGTTCCTCCCAACGGACAAGTCAAGGAACCCTTCTAGGTTTCTTATTTTAATCTTTTGGTTGGGTTAGTTAAGACAGTTAAGAGTTCATTGATTTATTTTATTGCCACTTGTGATAAAGAAAATAAGGAAAACTTTACACACAATCTCTTAAAGTAAGGGTGTGCAAACGTTTTTACACTCCTCCACCTCATAATCTGACTGATACATTTATGAAGTGTGTAAGATCTAAGAAAATAAAACTACTGCTCCAGACATCAAAGGGTTAAACCTAGATGTTTGGTGTTTTTATAAGAATTTTATACCTGCGAGTTCTTAAAAAAAAAAGAAAGAAAGAAAGTGAGAACTGAAGATCCGAGTGAGCAGGTGTGTAACCAACCCACAGGAATAAAGGTCAAGTTAATTGAGTTCTGACAAAGACTATAATTTACTAAATACCTCGGGTGTTAATTATTAAAGGATGACGTCACATCATGGCACGATGCTGTAATGCTGATGGTATCTGTGAGCTAATTCGCAAAAAAAAGGGGGAAAAAACCCGTCAGAGAAGTGTAAATCGTCTGTCCTGAAGGTGTCGGAAAACTTGGTTCCAGCTTCATCTCTGACTGTTACACAGCGCTGAGACTGGAGACTCCTTCCAGAAACATTACACAAACACATCAAGTCCCCGTGAAAGAGCTGCTGTTATTCATAGACTTTTAGACTCACGTTGACATTTTTTTAAAGGTACATTTTTGTTTCTAAAATTACTCGATAAAATCTCTGATTATCAGGCTTTCATGATGTTCCCGACGCCCACATAGTAATTATTTATCTTTTATAATCTAAGAAGGTGTTTGAGAACACCACGCTCTGATTATTCACCTGACTGAGCGCGTTTCTGTTGTTAGATGAAAGAAATGAATGAATTGCGAAAATAATTGTGGATCATGCAGTGACCAAAACTGTTTGGGCCGAGCTGTAATGGGGACAATTTCAGTATTCAATTAAAAAAAAAAGGTATTTTTATGGTGTGGCAGCGAGGGTGTGGCCAAACGTTGGTTTATGAATGGAAGGCGGGGCCAGGGAAGGTGAGGGGCAAAGTCCATAGACCTGTTGTCAATAATGTGGTGTGTGTGCGCGCACGAACAAGAGTAGTAAGCTGAAAAGCAAACACAATATTACAAAATATACATAAAGTCTCTGTTGACCTCAGCCCCCACCTGCTGCACTTCAGTATTCCACCCACACCAAGAACATATAGATATGGTTTTGAGAAAAATAATCCCTACTATAACCCCAAATAATCCTCTCCGATGTTCCTGTATGTTCCTGTGTTAGGGGTGTAACGATACACTCGGGTCATGATTCGATTCAGTTAACGATACTGGCTTTATGGTTTGGTTCAATTTGATTCTCAGAATATTTTGAACAAAATAGGAAAGGAAAGGTCTTTTTAATATCTGAATCATAAACAGTGTGCACTTTTGTCTGTATAAACCTAAATGAATACAAATTTGCTATGAACACAGTACAATATATCTGACCTGGGGAAATGATTTAAACATTTTGAGTTGTGCAGCAGCACCCTAGGCATCGTTTTAATCAGAAATAGAGCTCGGACCTGCCTGATCCATCCTGATGCCCTACGTCTGGCTGGAGTCTCGGCACATCGCTCCTGTGGAGGACGGCCCCATATGGACCGTCGAAAGTTGCACTTGGAAGACACTCTGGACTCTTACAGTAATGCTTTTATGGCTGAGGACTACAAGCACTATGGTAACTTTAGGACTGCAGGTGTCATGAACAGTTTATAACTTCAACAAAACAGACTTCCTGTTCAACTATAATGAATTTCCTGGTTTCACAGTTATACTTTGTGACTCTATAGGACACAGTTATAGAAGCGAGTTATTTATAATCATGTTATCTGTTATCACCTAAATGAGGATGGGTTCCCTTTAGAGTCTGGTTCCTCTCGAGGTTTCTTCCTCATGTCGTCTGAGGGAGTTTTTCCTCACCACCGTCGCCACAGGCTTCGTCATTGGGGACAAATTAGGGATAAAATTAGCTCATGTTTAAAATCTTTAAATTTCTGTAAAGCTGCTTTGTGACAATGTTTGTTAAAAGCATTTTACAAATAAACTTGACTCCAAATCTCTAAATTATTTTACTGTAATAACTGTACAAGCATATCTCTGGTGGTGTGGTGGTTATCACTGTTGCCTCACAGCAAGAAGGGTCTGGGTTCAAACGTCATGGCCGACCGGGGTCCTTTCTGTGTGGAGTTTGCATGTTCTCCTTGTGCCTGTATGGGTTTCCTCTGGGTGCTCTGGTTTTCTCCTACAGTCCAAAGACTGCGAATGTGAACGGTTGTTCGTCTCTGCATAACTCTGTGAGAGATCTGTGAGCTTGTTGCCCAGGGTGAACCCCACCTCTCACCTGAAGTCAGCTGGGATTGGCTCCAGCTTCCCCCACAACGGACAAGCAGCATAGAAAATGAAATGAGTGTATCTGTACACGTGATTGAGGGGGGGAAAAAAACAATAACTTTTGTTTCATGTTACATGTAAAAGAAGTGGTACAGCTGGTTTGATAGCAACTCAGAAAGCCTCACCTTCACCATCACTCCTCAGTTTGCTTTCTTTGCATTGCTGCCCAACTCCAAGATAAAGAAATGTTCACCTAATACTGGTTTCACCACACCAAATCTGATCATCTCACATTCCCTCCTGAACATGCCATGTTCTAATTCATGTTTGTTTGTTTTTACCTTCTGTTCAGACTTTATCAAAGATGTTCTACATAACATTGGCCGTGCTACCTGTTAGCGATGTTGTCTGTTTCAGATAGTTTGCACAGTAAGACTGTTTTTGTTTTCTGGTTTGTTTGTTTTTTACATTTTTTTTGTCCTTCTGTTAGATGACAACAAATACTTCATATATAACAAACTGTAGATATGTTCAAAAGTGCATGGGATAGTAAACAAGATGCTGTTTATTCAACAAATTTACAGTTAACTAAAGTTTCAGTACCTCTAGTCTCTATTCTGTTTCTCATTCAAGAAAGAAAAGAATCAGAAACATGTCACCTTTCATTTCGAATACCGTAGCTTCAAAACAATTTGAGGGGTTTTTTTTTTTCAGTTCAATTCAGTTTAGAAATGTAACACTTGATTATTTCTCAGTTCTATTTTTTTTTAAAGAATTTTGTTTTGTTATAAATAAAACAGAATCTAATTGATGGTGCTCAAATAGTTAGGCACGGCTCTTCCAACTGTCGTCGTTCACACACTGGAATTTAATTGCTGACTTTTTGAGAGTCAAACAAATGGATTATTATTTCATATGCCACTGATGACACCGCTTTCCTAAGAAGGAGGGACTGGTTTTGTTCTGTTTTTTGTCTTTTGCACGAAAGCTCTGCTCATTTCGGAGTGGTGCTAAGGCTGATGGTGCTCCAGAAAGTAATGTGAACACTAAGCTGAAAACATTATGCAATTGAGAGCATTTTGTTAATGTAAACAGTACTGTGCAAAAGTCTTAAGCTCCCTGTTTTTTTTCATATAAACTTGTTAGAGATTTCTATTTTATGATTTCTACATTATCGAGTCAGTACAAAAACATTTTAGAGTTCCAAATGTTCATATTTTTTTCCAGCACAAAATTAAATGTTACAGGGAAAAAATGTTTGTAAATGTCTGAGCAGCGTATTCCATAAGAGAGCACTTTTCAGATTAAAAAAGAAAGCATAATGAAGGCTACTGGTGCAAAATTTTGGTGCAAAATGAAGACACGAGTGTGGCAAAGTGTCCAGAAGAACTGTGGCTGGTTCTGTAAGATGCTCGGTCCTCTCACACAAAATACTGACTTTGTTTTATTTATTATGGCTTAATGATTACTGTTTATAGTATTTTTTTATGTTGAAACATTTCATTATTTTTAAGCCATTTTTGGTCGACAGTATTTCTTTACATGTGACTAAGACTTTTGCACAGGATTGTATATACTATAAAACACACACACACAGCATAATTGTGCCAGTCAGATCACTCTGTGTCAATTGCATGAAATTATACATTGTAATTTCATGATACTGGAAATAAATAAGCCAAATTCTCTTGAAACATAAATGACGAACACCACAAAAAACCTTTTTGTTTGCTCTTTGGCTTCCTGGTGTAAAATGAGTCCGCTGCTGTCTCATGGTGACGGTTTTCTGGAATTCTGATTTGAGCAGGATATTACAGTTTTTGTGTCTTTCTCTCACATTCCTGTCTGCATGTTGTTTGTCCTGGTTTCCTCTCACCATTTGGCATTCGGTCTCTTGGAGTCGATGTAGAAACCCATCGGTGTCATGTCATGAGGTGTAAAATGTAACTGAGACAAGTCAGTGAATATCAGTGTGATCATGTTTCAGATATCCGTTTTTAAAAGAATGAACATAAATACAGTCTTCATTAAACGTGTGACTCAGCGTTGCTTTCGCAGAGCCTGAGTGACGTCTGTGTTCAGGTGTCGTTTCAGGAGTGGTTTATGGCGTATGTAACATACAAACTGTGAAGAGTTTGTTATATTTACCCCAAAGACAAGGTGTGCTGAAGCTGTTTTCAGAGCTTTCACATGTAGCCGGGCTGATCAAGTTTAGTTGGAAAGACAGGTTGATTCCCTCCCCGACTATGAATGATCAACACAAAATGTTATCTTTGCATTCCAGACCCATTACTAACAGGTGAAAAAATTAAATAACACAGCCGTGCAGTCTCCATAGACGAGCATTAGTAGTACGTAGAATGAAGAGCTCAGTGATTTAAAATGTGATGTTATCAGAAGATGCCACCTTTTGCACAAGCCCTGCTAGATCTGACCTGGTCAACTGTAAGTGCTATTGTTGTGAAATGGAAGTTTTGAGGAGCAACAACAGCTAAGCCACCAAGCAGTAGACCACACAAACTCTCAGAGAGGGCCACCGAGTGCTGAAGCACATAATCCGTGAAAATTGTCTATCCTCTGTTGCATCAGTCACTACAGAGTTCCAACTTGCCTCTAGCAAGGTCGGAAGAGAACAGCCAGACTGGTTTGAGCTCCCAGAAAGTCTCCAGTTAATCAAACAAGACCATCAGTGAGGGCGTAGCTCACTCCGGCCCCGTCTAGTCCAGAAGGAATGATCTAAAGTGGGCCACTTTGTGCAATAAATGTTCCAAGCTACATACACTATATACAAGCTATATATAGAAGCGATATTCACCCTAGGAATATAGACCTATTTACCAGAAAGAATCCAAAACAGTGAGGAATTGACAGAGAAGAAGCGATTTGTGTGGAAACTGCTCATTAGGGATTGATTAATTACGCCATATCTTCATTATTAATTGCAATTATGCAAATTAGGGTGGAAGCTATATGCACCCCAGGCAGACCTACCTTCCTGCCAAAAAGAATAAAAATTGGTGAAGAATTGAGAGAGAAGACGCGATTTTCATGAAATGTGGACGATGCCGAATAGACGACAGACAACACATGATGGCGTAAACTCGTCGCCTGTCGGCCGGATGACCTAATAATAATAAAATCTCCAGCAAGTGCTTCTGTCCAATCAGGGTTGAGGTGGATCCAAAAGAATCTACATATTTTTTGGGAGGAAACTGAAGAACTCAAGGAAAACCATGAGCACTGGGAGAACATGTGAAACTCACACATCGACAATAACCTGAGCTCGAGCCCATGACTGCAACACCAGAACGTATAAGACACATAAATGAACCAACCTCCACTATTAAATGAATTACAATTTTTGTTCATTCATTTGTCTATGGGGTGAAAGTCAGTCCAGAGGTCCACATCCCGAGCCGCAGATTCCAGCTCCTCCTGAGGGATCTCCAGATGCTTCCAAATCAACTGCAAGAAGTAATCTCTTAGAGGGAGTTTTGGGTCTGCTCCAGGGTTTCTATCCAGTGGAAAGTGTTTGATGTTGCATCTTTGTTAGATGCCTAAACCACCTTTGTGACTCACCCACCTTGTATTGTTGGGTTCCTTACAGTAGAACCTTCCACCTCCTGTACTTGTGACCTTATTGCTTTGGTCACGTTCCCACACCTCATGAATACAGGTGAGTAATGGGATATAGATTGACCAGTAAACAGAGAGCGTCTTACACAAACTGAACCCCTACTTCACCCCACAGCTACTGACTGGTACAATAATAAGGTGGCCTAATGGTTAGAGAGGCAGCTTTGGAACTAAAAGGTTGTTGGTTTGAGTCCCTGGACCAGCAGGCATGGCTGAAGTGCCCTTGAGCAAGGCACCTAACCCCCAACTGCTCTGGGTACGTTGCTCTGGATAAGATACCAAAATACTGTACCTGAGATGAGGTTTCTCCTATCACCTGAAGGGAATGTCCCACTCTTTTCCAGAACTATGGCCTTGGGCACATGTCAGAGGTCCAGTTATAACAGTGCTGAGAGAATACCGCCCATCAAAAATTCCTAGAGTCCTGTCTAGGTCTTTAGGAATGACTAAAAATCTTATAGGGTTGGCATTCCCATCTCCCATCTAATGTTTCTTGGGTAAGCTCCAAATCTACTGCGACTATGTCCAAGATATGAATGAATGAAGTCAATTCATCTCATCTTTTACCATTGGCTCTTCCATTTTGTGTGTAGTTGTGTCACAGAGTTTGGCTAAACTGGGCCAAGTTTCCTAAAAGCATCATAAAGTTAAAATCATCGGGTAAGAGAGAGTGTTCTACCATTTAAGGATGATCTTTGTGCTACAGTGCTTTTGGAAAACACCACTGTAATTAGTGTAATTGTGTACAATCAGTGTAAAAACTGAAAGCCTACATTATGTTTGCTAATTACGTGTTATATGTGAAGAACAATAGCAGGCCTAAAACAGAACCATGCAAGACACCACATTTTACTTTTATAGGCTTGGAAGAATCTCCATTGATACCAACAATATGGAACTGATGCATCAAATAAGATCTAAACCAGGCAAGTTTCACATGCTCTGCTCGAGTCCAACACTGAACCAGAATCATATCGACAATCTGAGTGAGTTCAGTAGGGTTACTGATTATTTCAACCAGGACTGGTTTTGTACTTTGATGCTTCCAGAAATCCGATTAAAATAACACCAGGCTTTCTGGAAACCTGGGAGAGATCAGAGGGATGAAGTTTTCATTTTGGACCATGGCCTAATGGTTAGAGAAACAGCTTTGGGACCAAAAGGTTGCTGGTTCAATTCCCTGGACCAACAGGACTGGCTGAAGTGCCCTTGAGCACCTAACCCCCAACTACTCCGGCAAGAGTGGTGGCGTACCTTGCATCTGATTAGTCAAAGAAAAACTGATGACATGATTATCAGTTCAGGCAGTAGTCCAGCCAAAACCAAATAAAACTTGACTGTTTTATCCATTCATACATTTGAGACATCCTACACAACAAACTTGACAGTAGTTTAGTGAACTAGCTGAATATGGAGAACACCAAACATTTTAACAAGAACCTGTGGTGGATTTCTCTTTCACGAGGACGATATCCTAAATGACGAGATGCCGTGTGGTTACGGAGTTACGCTGTAAAGGTTTGAGCCAAGCTCAGCTGTCAGCAGCACCAATGGCGTTGAAGACGGAATTGACTTCTTGATCAATCTGAGGTAGCGACATTCCAGCATGGGACAGCCCCAAATTGGGAAAACACTCATTTGAAAAGAGTTCAAAATCATTCTTTTTTCAACCAAGCAAAAGAGAATAGTATGGAGGAAGACACGTGACCAAAAGCATTTCTACTCCTATCGGGGGAAGCCATGGCCTAATGGTTAAAGTAGCAGCTTTGGGAATAAAAGGTCACTGGTTTGATTCCCTGGACCAGCAGGAATGGCTGAAGTGACCTTGAGCAAGGCACCTAACCCCCAACTGCTCCCTAGGCTGCTCTAGGGATAAGAACATCTGCTAAATGCCTCTAATGTAATTATAAAGTAAGATCCACTCCTGATGGTATGACATAGACCTACTATACATCCTTGAGGGTATTTAATTAGACGAATGCAAGACTAATAGTCATCAAAGAATTGTCAGTGTTACTGGAAGTGATGAACTGTACAAATAAATTAAGAATATCTCCAGAACATTTTTTTCTATTTTTTTCCGGGTTCAAACCTTTGCGGCCAGTGGAGGCCTTTCTGTGTGGAGTTTGCATGTTCTACCCATGTCTGCGTGGGTTTCCTCCCACTTCAAAGACATGCAGATAAGGTAAAAATGGTTGAACTTCTTGTACGTCGCTCTGGATAAGAGCATCTGCTAAATGGCTGTAATGTAATGTGATGTAGAGTTATACAGTAATATCATATTGGTACCTCTGACAAACCATGAGCTGACCTAGTGGTTAGCATATCTGCCTCTCGACCGGGAGATCGCGAGCTCTGCTTGCGGTCAGGTCATACCACAGACCATCATAAAAATGGTACCTACTGCCATCTGCTGAGACATGCTGCAAAACAGATGTGAGTAGGGAGTCAAACTCTCGCAGTTACAAGAGGCCTGGCCCCACATGGCACGGTGGTGTAGTGGTTAGCACTGTCGCCTCACAGCAAGAAGGTTCTGGGTTCGAGCCCAGCGGCCGACAGGGG
>JAODLJ010000004.1:1384912-1396578 GCA_027576115.1 Cathorops melanopus
AGTCAGCTGGGATAGGCTCCAGCTTGCCTGCGACCCTGTAGAACAGGATAAAGCGGCTAGAGATAATGAGATGGTATGTCCATGACTATAGGCTCTTTAATCAGCATTAGGCTTGAATTGTATTTTGTCTGACTGTAGATAAATGCTTCTGTAAAATGACACATTGCACCATTGTAATGTCAGAGAATGATATTATGCTTAAATGACCTTTAACCCAGAGTGTCAAATAATGTTTTGTATTATTTTCCATCATCATATCTAGCATGTATAATACATTATTTAAAAGTAGTACCCAGTGGAACAGGATTTGTTAGTGAGACAGATGGGAAACACTTTGCCAATAGACAAAAGTGTTAATTTATTTTCAGGTTTAATGGTGCAGAAAATGATAGTGTTGTGCATGAAATGACTCAAATGTTGCCAAAATGATGATCTATGCATTGCTCGTTAGCATAGATGACTAATGTATTTATCATATTTATCTCTGTGGTTATTTATAAACGTTGCTGTAAATAGGTCCCCCTCTGTTTTCATTACATGAAAATCTGTGCAGTCAGTAAACACAGCCTTTTGGGCATTTCATCATCACAGCTATTTACATATTGGGTAATTAGAAAGATTTACAGTGAAGGACAAATTAATATCAGGCCATTTTAGTAAACCCCAGTAAATTCTGAAAACAGACTAACAGTACTGAACTCATTAGGCATTACATAAAGCACTGCTTATGTGTAATTATGTGTTCCCTCTGTGTGTTGCTAACTTATTAATGATGAGGATGAGGAGAACAGAGGCTCTGTTGGAAGGCAGGTGCATGCTGGAACATGAGTGATGTGCCTCTGGCTTTTTGGGGCCTGGACAAATCTGTCCCAAGGGCTGATCAGTAGGCTACTCGTATATCATGGCGTGTACAGGTCTCTCCCACAGGAACTCAAGTGGTATTATAGCTTGTGGGTGTGTGCATGTGTGTGCACATGTAAGCTTTCTCTTTTTTATCTTTGCACTTCATGTTGGAGTGAGCACTGATGCTGTTTTGTCAAAGTGAGGCAATAGGCTTACTGCTGTCTCACCAGACGCCACCACAAAGCCAGCTTTCAATCATGTGGAGAAAGAGAGAGTGAAGACTTTGATGCATAAGTATGAGTGTGTATATGTGTGTGTGTGTGTGTGTGTGTGTAGTAGATATTGAATGTGATTGAAAAAAGAGAAGGAGGAGGGGGTAGCTTAACCAGAGACACAGTTCGTTCCCTTGGGCAAGTGCGCTATTTGTTAGGGTCACTATCAATCAGAAGTAAATGGCCACAGGTCACGGCTGTGGGGAGCTCTTCAGTCCTGCAATAAATAAATTGAACAGCTGATCTCTCCAAGTGTGACAGCTGAGAGCAACAAGAGACAAGATCAACACACAGCCTTTAGACACACTGCAGGCAGTGTTGAGATAATGGAAAACCTGTTTATATTTTAGCTCAAACCTTTAAACCCCTGGTCTTTCAATAATCACCCTATATAATAATAGTGATTGTTGGTTATATATTGACCAAGGCATTGGTTATTTAAGAACAAATTGGTTTTGTTGCCACCAGCAGTGTGTTCATTTCTGTGTAATGAATCAATTTTAAAATGGAAACCCTTTTTAATCAGGCAGATTTATATCCCCATGTACATTCAGTTAAATCAGGAATTTCTAATTTTGGGCTTTCTCAAGGAAACACTCAAAAGGAAACACTTCTAGAACTGTGTTACAAAGTTAAAAAAAAACAACAACAAAAACAACAACAACCTTAATTATCCAGTAAGCCCTTAAGACCCTTGAAGAATCATTTTACTAAGGCCCCGTCCACACGAGTACGCGGCCTCACCCAATACGTTGTCGTTTTGAAAAAAATCTCCGTAAACACAGCATCGTTTCCAGAAATATCTGCATCCACACGGATTCACTGGAAATGACCCAAAACGCTGTAGTACATATGCCAGGCCTATATGTGCCGCCGCCACACCAATACACTAAAACCAGAAGAGAAGCCATGGAGCATGTGTATAAAGGTCACGTGCTGTTTACAAACAAGCTCATAACACGAGAAGAGGACAATCATGACCAGCGCAACTCAGAGGAAGAGGAGAGTCTTTTGTGTGGACCGACAATGAAGTGGAACTATATGGTACAGGTAGAAGCCTGTAGTCCGCCATTGTTGTTGTTATGACGCGTCTAGCGGTGGAGGCTGAGGTTAAAGGTTAGAGAGGCAGGGCTTATACACGTCACCGTTTCTGAAAAAAATCCGCACTCGCCGTCCAGACGACTCCAGGCTATCCGGCGCTTTAGGATTTTCCCACCCTGGGACCCGTTTTCAAAAATTACCGGTTTCACACCTCGAAAAAGCCAGATCCGTCTGAACATGAGGCCCAAACGATAAAAGTATTTATGCGGATTTAACAAAAAAATACTCATGTGGACAGGCCCTAAACCAAAAGTGAAATGCAGTAGAGACAGGATGGCGACTCCAGTGTGCTGCCAGGTTTTATTGATAATCCAAAAAAAAATTTGTACACACACCAAGTGATGTTTTTACCTTTTTGCTCTCTGCTTTCTGAATCTTCAGGTCCTTGGATGATCGAACCCTAGCAGCAGGATCCATTCCCTAAACAGAGGCAGAGAAGCATACGGTCAGGAAATACAACACAAACATTTTATTAAATTTATTTTTATGCAACAAACTCTTTATTCCATCATCCAAGCCAGCTGTGCAGTCTGGAATTTACCTCTGGAGCTCGGTATCAGATCTAAACAACGTGGAGCCACACTGAAGGACTCGTTACTATAGAAACGACAGCGCGCATGAACACAACCCTGTGATTCGCCTCACAGCCGGAACTACTTCTGACCAAACAGAACAGAGAATTCACAAGTGCTGTGATCTCCATGCTTCATCACAAACACTGACTTTTAATCTTTTATATCTAAAATACTTTAACTGAACACATGAAAAGTGTGATTAGTAAACTTATTATAAATAATAGTAATTAAAAACCCCACCACATTACATGTCTCATTAGTTTGAAGATTATATAGTTCTCGGCACCCCAGCTAAATTTGTTATGGAAAACATTTTAATAATTGCTCGTTAGCTGACGTGTGCTAGTTATCCAGCTACTTAATTACTTGCTTTAAAAAACAAGTGTTACCAGTGCGTTAGTGTCCAAACCCTAAATCGATGAATATTCCCTACATAGGGTCACTAGGTACAACAGAACTGAATGGCTTGTGCACCCTACATAGTGCACTTCATGCTCAACACGGAGCGATTTTCACACACAGCCAAAGAGTCATCGCTAGCAGCGAATCAACCGAACACGCATTTAAATACAAATCATTATCTGGTTAATATCTACAAATCACTTACATTATCTAAACTACTTACAGAGATTTAAACCTTCTTCAGCAGTTCAGAAGAACAGCGTCCAGCTTAAAACACTGTCTTGCTAGCTTGACCGGCTAACTGGCCAAGTTAGCAATAACGCTAAAGCTAACTCCAAATAAATAACTCGGATATAAAAAGGGAGCGGTTACAAAAACAACACCGAACGCAGTCTAAAATATGAATCTATATGATTAATTTAAAAATGTTTATCGCCTGTTAAAAGCGCTATTTGCCGCACGCGGCGGTGAGGAGCGGAGAGCTGCGGCTGAAGGACGGCCTCAGAGCTGTTTAGGTTCAAATATCCCCCTTTTCAAGTCCTTTAACATTAGCACGGCTCTGATTGGTCAGAATGAGTCTCGACCACGGCTCTGATTGGTCAGAATGAGTCTCGACCACGGCTCTGATTGGCTGTGAGGGAGAGTGCGGAAATGCTCAGAGCGCTTGTAGCCGCTAGGTTAGGTTGCTCTGGTGTTAGTGAGGCGCGTCCGGTGTGTCTTTTTAATTAAATTGTAAACACATCAACTAGGACAACGCAAATGTAAAACTAATAGAAAAAGTACAATAATACATGTTTAAAGTTTGACGCTGAGGCGGTTCTGGATGTTAAATGGAGTATAACCGGCTTCAGCTTTAATTCCTTTGTGTTTTAGAGATGAATTGAATAAACTCGAGTTCTGTTTCAACTCGTTCCTCAACGCAATAAAGAGTGGCGGGGTCACCTGTAAACTTACATCTACGAATATGAAATTTGGCCAAGACAACAAGATTAATCAAGCTCATCAATTAGAGACAATTATTTCGGTTTCGACTCCCATTTGTTTACACCACTCGGCCTTTCAGACTGTCCAGCCAACTCCTCCTCCACCGCCTGCTCTTCAAAATAGCATTACAGAGCTCTACATGGTGAAACTGTACTGAATAACTGCAGTTAAGGTGATTCTATCTGAGCGATACAGAATCATGAATACAAAATACTGAGCAGGTCTCAGCAAAACCACCACGAGATCATCTCCATTTAACTGGCCCATGGTTTAAAGCCCTCCTGCATTGCGAGTCGGCTCCCAAGGTTCACCTAAAAGAGTCATTTCAAGGAATCAACTCGCTTGTGAAGGTCACTAACAAGGAATATGAATCTTTTCAGGAATTCGAATCATTTGACTCGGCTCATCGAGTCGACTCCCAAACAGCTCATTGCCATTCCCCTGTTTGACCAGCCACTTACACAGAAATCACATTTTTACCAAACAACTATCCAACACACAAATATTCAACTATTTATTTCACAATAAACAAACATATAGTTGTTCCAGTGTCGCTTTAAGTAGTGATGGGAAACGTTTCATAATACAAAAAGCTTAACACAAGCTCACAAACCCACCAGCAAAAGCAGATCACATTCACATATTGCACTTTTCTAGAGAAGGAATTAATATTTCTGAAGGGCTGCAAACCGGCCACATGTTTATTACATAACACTGCATACAATTACTCCGACTTCCCATTATCTGGAAAAGCTGTGACCCAAAAACTCAAATCAAATCACTACTTTTAAGAACTCCATGAACCTCCCTTATTGCAGGCAACATTTAAAAACAGATTTATTGTTTCAAGTAAGAACAGGTACATTTTCATAATTCTGAACAGGTAAATATTTACAGGAAGGAAGGAGGGAGGGAGGGAATGAGGACAGGAGAAGGAAAAGTCACGTGCACATGAGGGGAAAAGTCAGCCAGGCTCAGGAACAACTGCCATCTCAGCATCTCAAATCCATAGTTTGTGTTGGAGCCACACAGCATGCTCACGGAGACTCTTTAGTGGCTCGAGTGAAAGTAGTCGGCTTCTTGGTGGAGTTTTCCACAACCCAGTGATGAGTCAGGACTCCTTGGATGGGAAGTCGGTGCATCGGGTTGTGTTTCAACAGCCTGTTGATCAGATCTCTAGCACCCTCACTCACATGGGACGGATAAGTGAACTCAACCTGCAAAAAGGGATGAAACGATCACATGAGGGAACATTCTGAACCCCACCCCACAAGACATTAACCTAGATAAAATATTTAGATTTAAACAACCAGCTGAAACATGAAGCAACAAAAAGGAGTGGTGCAATGAAGCAGAGTTACTGAGACCACACCAAAGTTCATCATTTTTTTTTAAGAAAAGAAAAAAGAAAAAAAAAAAAACCCACCCCAGCATATCCCAATGCATTCTATTTCTTTTACACAAATTTGCCAACAGTTACAATTCATTTATTAAAGAAAATACTTTCATCCATCTATAGCTGTATTTAATTTTGTAGAACGTCCGCAAAGCAAGTCATTTCCTGTTCTCACTTGTGTTATAGCAGCAATAAACAATCGTACCCTCACCAGCACCTCTCTTCTTTTGGACGTTAAGAACAATAAAACCTTATGTTAAAGGAACCACAGTGTGTAAACTCATCGATCCTGAAGCTGACAAAACTACTAAAGCTTTAACTAAGTGCTGACACTTGAGACTCCATCAAATGTTACATAAACCTCTCAGGATAACCAACTCCACCACAACTTTCTAACCAACCAGACTCGAGCGTTCAACCCCACTGTGGAATACAGGAAGTTGAACACCTTCTGACCAATCAGAATTCCACCGACTGTCTCGAATGCAGTTTGGTGATCAGAGCAGACCTTAAACTGATGTGCTACTAATCGTCTGGTTATTTTACACATCTGCTTGATTTCCTTGGGTATATAAAACGCGTGCTTCAATCTGGTATCAATTTCATTTTAACTCATGTTCCAAGTAGAATCTCCTCACGCTTACCCTGGAGATTTTACGGTACGTTTCTTCATGGCTCTTCGTCTCAAAAGGAGGATTCCCGACCAGAAACTCGTAACAGAGAACACCCAGGCTCCAGAGATCCACTTTCTCATCGTGGGTTTTGCCCTCGATCATCTCTGGAGGAAGATAGTCGAGCGTGCCGCATAGTGTAGACCTCCTGTCAAACACGCACCAAAAGAACGAAGCCAGACATTTAGGAGAGTCTCAGCTTCAACATGTAATGCATTAAATCAGCAGGAATCTCTCAGTTGTGTGCCACAAACACTGGTGAGATGCATTTTGCCAGTGCTATGATTGCTGGAATAAATAAAATACCTCGAGGATGGAGTGTGGACAGACCACCCGAAGTCTGCAATCTTCAGTTCACCGTTTGCTCCCAATAACAGATTCTCAGGTTTAATGTCTCTGTGAATGACTTTCTTTGAATGGCAGTAGTACAGAGCATCAGCGAGCTCCATTATATACTGCAACACACACACACACCTTTCAGAAGAATAAAGCCAACAACTAAGTTCAGTTAGACTCCATTTCATTGTATAATGCTTTAAACATTAGAAGTTTCCATAAAAGCAAATTTACAATGCGTAAACACCACACCAGGGGCAAAACAACTCCAAGACGACAAAGAGGAACGAGGATTTCTGAGTGACACCAGACCAGTGTAGAAGAGTAAAGACAAACTATAACGAGTGTTTAGACTCTAAACACTCATCAGTTTAGAGGATAGTCAGCATGGACGTTTACAGGACTGTTTCAAGAAAAAAAAAAACATTTAAAATAAATAAAATAAAAAAGCCCCACAACAACATTCTCCAATTATAATTTCCTCATTATTACACTGCACCAGTCCATTATCTAAACCTGCATGTCCGCTTCATGTTCAAACCAAACTGAAAAATAACTTGCAATTTATCAGGGCAACACCCACAAATGTCATTTTGCTTGAAGACAGTTTAACGATGTGCTGTCAAAACAACGCAGGGAAAATTATACTGCAGCACAATGAACCAGTATAATTGTAGATTCTTGTTTTGCCTATTAATTAATAAGACACCTCAACCATTATTGAATGTTCCCACAGAAATACAAGCTCACTGGTTTTACGGATTTGATTGCAATCAACACAAAGCACAACATACTTTTACCAAATACAGGTTTGACATCACCACATGACCCCCATAGCAACGGTAACTAGTGCACCATGACAGGGGGCAGCTTGTAGTGTTTCATTCAGCAGAGTTAGTTCTTATTGATCGGTATTGGAAGGTTTTGTTGTGATTTTTTGGATGTGCAAAATCGCTCCGAGCAAAACAAACTTTTTTTTAATTTACCAAAAGTAATTAATCATAATTGGGGGGCACGCTTTCTAAATGTAGAAGGGAAAAATGGCTCACAAAACATTCAGCAGGCCTCGGTGTCGAACAGAGAGGTCAAAAACACTATGGTATACTCACTTCATTTCCACAAAGGCAAGAATAAAAATAACTTCAGAACTGCAGGGAGGTGTTCAAAATCGCAGCAAAACCTTCCCATACTGATCAACAATTAACTCATCTGAATGAAACACTACAAGCGTGCCTCCCATCATGGCAGCGTGGTTACCATTACAAAACCTCTTGGAACGCCGCCAGCCACCACCCCGCCTTTACATTACACCACTGCCAAGTTCAGGATTCTGATTGGTCAGTGGGGGTGGAAGGAAATCAGCCCCCTATGGGTCCATGTGGCTCCTGCTTATAAATAAAATAGTTTTCTGATCTCATGTCTATTCAGTAAATATCACATATATATTTACTCTATGAGGCAGTAGCCACAAAAATGAAGTGCAATCCAAAAATGAACAATTTAAAACTCACAGAAGTAAAATATAGCAAGTGTCTGTACTTTATATTATTCTACTCTTTCAGTTTTGGAAACTGAAACCTCTGAACCGAGGCTGACATACACACGCTGTCGCCATGACCCAAACTCATTTCCCAGAAATGGTGTGGCGCTAGAGCTCAGCGGAACGCACTTTCCCTCTGTAATAAGCACAAACATGTCTGAAAGCGATTTCTTTAGTCTAGTCCATTTATTTCAAATGGTGAACTGAATTGTATACACTCTCTGGCCATTTTAATAGGAACACGTGTATGCGCATGCACGGTGCGCGATTGTCACGCTTACATTTTTACAGCACGATGACGTAGTGGCTCGCGCCTCTATATGAGGCAGTAGACACAACAAAAACGATTTTGACCTTTTTGGTGACCTTGACCAGATGATGCTCAAAATGTTGGAGGTTCTATTTGAGACCAACGCCCATCTATCCTGAAACTTTCATGAAGATTTTTCCAGCCATTTTCCCATAATATCATTTACAAAAAACAAAGAAACCCGACTGAAAACAATACTTCGCCTCGCTTACTCTATAGCAGGCGAGGTGGTAAGAAGAAGAAGAACAAGAAGAAGAAAGCAATATATTATTAACAAAGCAGTCTACTAATAACATAAGACAGGACATACAAGAGTACGGACTAAATTACATTTCAAACATATAGATTTAAAAGCGCGAGGGTTGTTGCAGTCATAATTATTTAAAGCAGAAAAATAAGAATTCACCATGCCAGATTTAAAAAAGCTAAGATTGTCCATGTTATGTGATTATATATTGAAGAGAAAGAAAGAATGAGAGAAGATTATAGAGGAGGAATTATGGATCCTATCTGAGAATAAATCTAAACTCAGGCATAAATAGTTGAATGTTGAGCTCATAATATACTGTACGTTTTACTTGGTCAGATTAAATCCTCAAAAACATCATCTTGGCAGCCTCTATTCTCTTGAATAAAGGGAAGGAATGAGAGTGAGACAGAGAGAGAGAGAGAGAGCGAGAGAGAGAGATTAGTGTGAGGAAAAGAAGAATGTAGTTGTAAGTCCGCCTGAGTGCTGTGCAGTATAGACTGTTTGCACAAGACGTCACGTCCCATGACCCTCTCTGATTTCGCTGTGTCCGCCATCTTTGTGGAATAACACGTGCGTAGCAACAAGTACCTTAATACAAAATGCCGCAAATTTGTGCAGTTATCAGCTGCTCAAACAATTCTGCTAAGGCTGGAGTCACATTGTTTAGTTTACCCGCTGTTAAAATGCAAGAAAGACCTCAAATGGAAGATCTAACCCGTAGACAACAGAGACTGTGGCTTGCAAATCTGAACAGATCAGACATAAGAGACCAGCTACAAATATGTACGAGTACGTGCAGATCATTTCGTAAAGGGTAAGTTTTTATATTTCTACCGTTTATGTGAACCATAGACAAAATATATATAAAAATGAGACATACATCTATGTAAGTGATATACATGTAAGCACTACTCCAGTTTATATTGCAGTTACAAATGCATAGCACAAAGCCCCAGTAAAATGTAGACAGTTGAGCTCGGTAAAATGTTGCCTTAGAAGACGTCAATAATCAGGGGCTTTTTTTTGTTTGTGTTTTGTGTAACATTTGCCCACATGAGGAACCTACTACCGTACGTAGATCCTTACAGTAAACTTGCGCTAAACATTTGTATGCTTTCATCTGCTTCCCAGTGATGAAGCTAGTAGTGAACACCAGGTAATTCACGATGTCTGTGTAATTCACACTTGGCCACATCCGTACATCGTCTTCATACTCTACAACATTGCTGTACGGATCCACCCTGAACATTCTTTTATCTTTTCCCTGTACCTGACTTTGTCACTATTACTCAATTCGTGATATATTTGCAAAAAATTACAGTTTGCCAATGTACTCTCCTCGGTCGCCATGGATGCTATCCCGCAAAGATGGCGGGCACAGCAAAATCAGAGCGCATCATGGGAGATTTGTGACGTAAGCGCAAACGTCTATTATGATGTCTGGGAGCTGCACTGCTCTCGTGGGCAGCAGTGTGCAGAGTAGCATAATGCCAAACTGTCAGGGCTGTTCATCTGTGACTTCATTCTTTCCTTTCTTATGGGCAAAGAATGCCATGAGCCTTGTATTCAGTCAATGACTGATGAGTGATTTGTACCAATTGCACTGTGACTGAAAAAACAACGACTCGTATATTATTTTTTCTCTATTCTGGTATAGGAGATGCAATTGTTTTGACTACCAAGACAATGCTACATGCATAAATGAAATTTTTGGTGCTCTATTGAGCTCATAATGTCAATAAGCCACATGTCAAAAGCCGTGCCCAGAGATCACTATCAGATAGCATCAGTATCATGACCGGCTCTTTATAGTTTGCATGCTCACAACACTGGACTCTGAATTTTAATCAATTTCTCTGTTACAGAGGTACAAAAGTTTCATTGGAATCAAATTTAATTCCCTATCTGTCCAGGGAAAACTCAAGAAGCTCTGACAACCTCCATCTATCAGTTCTTTGTCTTGATCCGTGACACACTGCCTGAGAAGTTTCCTGGGAATCACAAGAAGAAGAAAAAAGCCCAAACAATTGATTTCATTCTAGTCGCTTCTACTAAGCGTTGACATGTGTTTTCACAAAAGGCGTGCCTTTAAATTCATGATTAATCTTTATTAACGCTTCAGTTTTAATTACGTAATGAGCAACAAAGCAGTGACTCATACATGTAGCTGTTAAAGTTGAGAAAAGTTTTTAAAGAGAAGTTTTAATGACCAGGAATGTGACATGGAATTGAAGCTTATAGCTGTCAGGTTAACTGTATGGTTCAGTAATCAATAAAATCTGTGAGATTTTCCTCAGTTGTCTTTTTTAATGTTTTTAAAGCTTTGGAATTGTTTAATATGTCTATTAAACTGTTCACACGTTTACTGACATGAGAATTGTGCTTATTTAACACTGTCAGTCCTAGTGTTCTGTACATTTCCTGTATTTTCCTTGCTGTAACACACCGTACTGAGTTCACCATCTAAACACACCCTTCATTAGTCAGAACTGTTAGCACTTATTAATTATTTTGTATGCATAAATAAGAAATTAAAACCGTATAAACATTCCCCCATTAAAGCCTTATATAAATAAAGAAAATCAAATAATCCTGAAATATGAATCTTTGGCCAGTGTTCTCATGTTTGTTGATATTTAATTTGGCTCTGGAAATGTGAAATCTGGTAAGTTGAGACAACTTTAGTAAGAATTAAGGAGTTTCAGTGTTTGATGTGTGACATGTCATGCGTCTGCTCATTGCTTCCAAGTTAAAGCTGTACTGCCTTTCAGATTTTTCAAGTGTAGGTCATAAAAAGAATTTTCCCGACACCTAATTATTTTTGTTTAGTGACCAAAAGCTACTGAAGTCGAATCACAGACTTCCAATTTTATTAGTTAAAAAAAAAATAGAACAATTAATGAGTTTAAGGCCACATGGCCCTAAATTCTCTGCTATTTTTTCCTGCTTCACCATGACCCAATTCAAGATACTACGTCATGCATCA
>JAODLJ010000004.1:1507193-1520557 GCA_027576115.1 Cathorops melanopus
TATCTATCTATCTATCTATCTATCTATCTATCTATCTATCTATCTATCTATCTATCTATCTATCTATCTATCTCAGTAGTGTTAGCATGAGCCTGTGGTCTTTTTAGCCATAATTAATAAAAGAAACACTGACAGGTAAACTACCAAAACACTCCTCTCACCTCAGACACTACACTTTAATTGTTAAATTAACTAACAAGTACAAAATCATGAAAAATTAAGGTATTAAGGTACATTTCTCCACGTCATCGACCTTCACTGACCTAATTACGATTAATAACTGATGATTAACGAGGACAATTATCCTAACATACACAAAGTTCATCACAATACAGGATTTAGCTTTACGGCGGTTTTGCTAACAGCAGCAACAGAGATTTATTATTTAAATAAATAAATAAATAAATAATTTTAAAAACCCATGAAAATATTAGATTTAGTGATAGTTTAGTTTTTAAAAATAATTAATAAATGATAGTAATAAAAAATAAAATCAATTCAATGTAATTAAAAGTAAATTAATAAAAAAATTAAAATTTTTAAAATTTATAAGATTAAAATAATTATCAAAATTCAGGATAAAATAATTGGTAAAAAAAGTGGATAAAACAAAATTTTAATTTCTACCCATTTACCACTGAAAATAATGATTCAGCAGGTCAGTGTTAAAACTAATGGCCCCCTGTAAGTTCTACTGGAATTTATCCATCCTTCCTCCTCTCACCCCGGTGTTGTTAGCTCCGCCCATTTCTCCGTTGGCATTAGGAGTGAGTGACAGCCTCATGCTGATCTCCTCTGAAAACTCTGGAGTGCTGAATTGATGAATGGGCGTGGCAGAGGAGGCGGGGCCAGCCACAGCCTCACTCATCCCCGACAAATCCTCTTCAGTGATAGGGTCCCAGGACTGGGAGGGGAGGGGCTAAATCAAAATTACCCAAAAACAAAAAGACATGGTTTATCTTTTTTTCCTTTTTGTCTTTCAGTAGCACTGGAAAATATTAACATAGATTTAAATAAATAAATAAATAAATAGATCGACGCAATATTACAAAATACGCACAACAATATAACATAAAAATTTATAGGTCAGTCTCACATCGTCCAGCTCTCGGGGGTCGAGGTGTTCGTTCTCCAGGTCCTCACTAATGTGACGTCTGGAGCGAAACACTCTGTGCGCTTCCTGGTTGATCTGACGCAGGTGATTATCGCTTTCTGTCTCTGATACCACGTCACTGACAGACAGAGACACAAAGGAAGTAGGAAATGACATCATAGCTCTTACTGAAACAGTGCTAGCCTTGTATTTATCAAACAAAACATGGAAGCAAATGTAATTTTTTTAAACTGAATTTCTTTAAAAAAAAAAACCCACCCACACCAGTGATGAGTAGGGGGGCAAAAACTTTCAACCATCCATACTATAGTAAGACGTGAAGTGTATTAATGATGCTTAAGCAAAGCTGCACTGCAGATTGTGTATCTGACGGACAGCCCGAATGCGACAAGTGCACCTGTTCAGCAATGCAAAGTGGGCGGGGCGAGTTTAACTTTATGCAAATGAGATGCGACATGACACCACGATGACCAATATGTGAGAGAGATGGCAATGCTTATTGTTTTCCACGCGAGACACACAGTCTGTGTTTTAGGTTCCACGTCTACAGAATCAGCTGTTGTGATGGAAACTATGGCAACCAGCAGTAAACTAAAGGTAGGATAGAGATTGGAGGTATGCAGGTTAAGTATTGTAAATGTAAATATTGTAAATAACAATATGCAAACTCCTTCAAGCTTTGTTCACATTCTTTGGGATAACTTTACTTTGTGTTGTTTACCTGTTTAGTAACAGGATTTATTTATTGTAACGTTATATTATGTTATTATTATTATTATGTATGCAGTATGTTTTGTTATGATTTTATATTTTTATTTATTATTGTATATTTTCTTATTTCTTACTGGTCGCCCCCCAGGGCTCATTGAAAAAAATGCCTACTGGCAATATGTAGTCCCTGGTAAAATAAATAAACTGAAACTGAAGTGTGTGTGTGTGTGTGTGTGTGTGTGTGTGTGTGCATACACTGTGCTGGGTCTTTTCCACTGTGTGGTTCGGTTGTTGTGATTAACATAATATGTTCGACCAAGATTATCAACTTTCTCTTCCCATCCTGCCGGCAACGGAGGAAGGAGCTGCTGAGAACGACGAGAACCACCGTGATCCACCGAGTCCACCTCCCAACCCTGAGAGACAGCGAGAGAGAGAGAGAGAGAGAGAGAGAGAGAGAGAGAGGGGAAAACAAACATGGAGGGATGAAGTCCAAGAGACAGACAGGTTAGTGTGAAACAGACCAGAGAGGATCAGAGAGAGAGAGAGAGAGAGAGAGAGAGAGAGAGAGAGAGAGAGATCACCTCAGGCTCCTCCCTCATTTCGCTGCTCTCCTCCTCTGGAGCACCGTTCTTCGGCAGGTACGCCATCTTCAGCCTCAGATAACCTTTGACCCTTGACTTATGACTGCGTGTGCACACACACGGAATACATTCAGTGACAGAATGTAAAAAGTATTAAAGCAGCAATCAGTGCAAGGCATTTATAAGTACAGGACCAGAAACAGTACACACAATCCTGAGATAAAAGGCACTAACGAGCGCCATCGTATTTTCAAATGATATCCTCTAAATTTTGAAGTGGTCTTTGAAATGATATGACGATTACAGGTCCAGAAATGCACAAATTACAAACCGCAGCTTTAAAGTATATATAAAAAAACACAAATATTATCAGATCTTGATTAAAACATACTCCTGACTGGAACAGAAAATTCTATCGACAAATCTGGGGAGTTTCACTGGACATTTTCAGAGAGATTTAAAAAGTACAGAACCCCTAAAATGCCACGAGGTTTATGGTTGTTTCAGGGCCCAAGCACTTTAAAGGAATAGTAGTGTCACGCAAACGTATCTGAAAAGTTAAGATGTTTACGTTGTTTAGTGTTTGACTTGAGCTACGAGGCAAATGTGCCGAGCAAACTTACAGCTACCGGTTTTAACTTCACAATTCTGCACGATAACTGTTTTTAGCTTCCTTCTGTCCACGTTTATAGACAACATTAACTGGAAACTATATGCACACGCCTCCATCGTGTTGGCTACCTGCTTGTAGATGCAGTCCAAACATTTTGGTTGACTGACTATATTTTGGGGTAAAGAAGAACCAACAACAACAAAACTGACCTTCTTGGCCTGAGGAGGAAGTCTTTAAACGTGTACGGCCGCTCCATCGCTGGATCCTCTGTCTGAGGAAAAAAAAAAAAAAGCTTCAAAATAAACAAAGAAAGCAACAGCCAGCTTGACCACACTGCAACGCTGTACACGTCTGAGCACTGGTGAGTGACTTGGGGGGGAAAAGAAAAAAAAAAAAAAAAAAGTGGTTATGGGCTGAACACCGTGGCGAACTTCCAGAGTCCTGCTTACGTAATCAACATCTCCTGTTACATATTCCATGCAGGCCACAGGTTGTAGCTCTGCTGAACAGCAGCTGGTTATTAGTGGCTCCACAAGAATCAACAGCATCAGCAAATCTGCTGGAGCTTGAGAATAGATGTAAACACGGAAAAGGAGAGAAAAAATAAAGGAGTTCAGAACCTAAGACTCGATTCTGCTTCGACAGGATGATGGAACCCATCAACTTTACTTACAGAAAAACGTAACTGATCAGACCGTCATGTGTTGCTCCTTATTTAACGCTGGACTTTGAGACTTGGCGTAGAGTAATTACAGCTACCAGAGAATGTTAGAAAGGAGTGAGATTTAACACGAGATGTGGACAGCTTCAGAGGAAAAAACTCAGCGCTGTTACAGGAAGTGGCTACGTGTCTGAAGCACCGCTCACATCCGCGAAATAAATTCCTGGGTTTCCTTAAAAGATCTTATCAGACCAGTGTGGGATACAAGCTTCCGATTTCAAACCGTTTCTTCCCCTGCACATCTTTCATCCAGGACTGGCTTTAATATCAGCCCAGGATATATGTCAAGGATTTGCCATTGTTTATCCAGGAACAGGCCAGAACAGGTCCAGGATTAGCTTTTACAATTATCTAAAGATTATGTTGTTTATAACATCAATTATGCACTATTTTTAGCACAGGCTGAGGATCAACTAACGATTTGTCCAGAATTAATCCAGGGCTACTTTAACATGTAGGGGATCAGCTTTAACACAGGTCCAGGACTAGGTTTATTAGCCTAGCCGACAACTCCGTGTAATTTTGTTTCCTGGACTAACTCAGGTGCAGGACGTGTCCAGGTGCATCAGTAACACAAGCTCAATACAATACCGTGGACTAGTTTAAAGGATGAATATGGGTTTCCCCAAGTTTGACGCATCTTTGTGTATGCGAGCTGGACAGCAGGTCGCTAATGTTAGCCTTAGGTTATTATCCAGCACGTTTAACCTGATATGAAATATTCCAAAACAAATTCAATTACTTCACAAAAGTAAAAAAAAAATCCCCAACAACTTATAAAATAAACATCACTCATTGATAAAATTTACGCTCAGACATTTTAAGACTTTTTAAAAACCACCCAGATTCAGTCTGGATAAATCCAGAACCAACACGAGTCCAGTTCTGGACCTCTGACCCTTCCTAAACCATCTCTGAACTGGCTTTCAATGGTTTAGAGACTAAATAACGTGTGTGACGTGTGGGATTAGCACGAATACACATCTATCACCAAGTCGAACAGGGTCCCAAGTTCATAAAGTGATCATAAATGAGAGGAAGTGAGTAAGTCAGGTGATGTGTCAGAGTGAGTGCGCAGAATGTGCTTCAGCTTGTAATTACAGGTTGTGTTTGTGTGGGATTTAGCTGAAAGCCCACAGCTGCACCGCTACCTCCGAAGCTGTGTAATGAGGGAAGACAGACTCACACTCTGTTTTTTTATTTGATAGCGTTAGTCACACTGCTCACTCAACACAAACATCCTGTGGTATTTTACTTTTAACTACAAAACAGCAACATTCTTTTTCGCTCTTTGCATCCGTTTTGTATCTTTAAACATTTTTACAGGATTTAAGAAATGAAAAGTGGGGTTTTGCTGTGATTCAAGGCAGACATGCTTTCTTTGTTGCCCAGGTTTATATAACAGGAATACTCCTGGAACCAATCAGACCTCAGTTCCTGCCCCCTGCCCTTTCAACGCCACTATAACCAACCGGAGCTCAGTTCCCGCCCCCCCAGTGCCACTATAACCAACTGGACTCTCAGTTCCTGTCCCTCAATGCCACTATACCCAACCAGACCTCAATTCCTACCCCCTCAGTACCAATATAACCCACCCGACCTCAATTCCCGCCTCCTCAATGCTACTATAGCCAACCTGACCTCAGTTCCCGCCCCCTCAGTACCACTATAACCAATCCGACCTCGATTCCCACCCCTCAATACCAAAGAAGTATTTTTATTTTGAATTCACTTGGACATTTGTGTAAATTTAAAATGTTACATCATTCTCAGGAGCAGTTAAACAGTCAGATACGTTTCTGCTTCAGGTGGATCTCAAGTTCTAACCTTTTATAAATATATCTACACGACAAATTTTGGGATTGGACTGGAATTCCCTTATTAGTGCCTCCGAATTTTTACCTCCTACTAAACTGGAAACTTGGGTTTATACTGTACACTAAAAAACCACTGTTGGCAAAATCTCGATGAAAAAGCTGGTTTTGCCGAGCTTGTGCGTGCGCATGTGTGTTTACTATGGCATGTTGTTTGGTTTAGTGTTACTATTCCGTCGTTAGCTGAAGTACTCCAAAACCGACCCGCATGTTTGCATTACAAACACAACCCCGTTTCCACTCCCTACAGGGAGAGGGGCTTCAGAGCATTCCAAGTCAAACACACACACTTACTCAAAGCACTTACCGGCAAGTGATTCAGAGGTACATCCACCTGTCCGAGGAAGTCATCTCTAGTCTGTGTCAAACAAGGGAAGGGGGAAAAAAAAAAAAAAAGAGAATGAGCTCTTGACCTTTAGCAGGAATTGAGGGACAAACACACAGACACGACCCTGAGAGGAAAAAACCGACAATGATCTGAAGAATGGCAGAGAAAGAAGGAGGGGGAGAGCGAGCGAGTGAGAGAGAGAGACCCAGTTTATGATTACTCCAGTGAGTAAGGCACCAGGGTGTAAAAAGGAAAAGGTCAAAGGTTCAGTGGGTCAGGGGTCATATGTCAATCACTGCGTGAACCCTCTGCTCGCACCCTGAAAGCCACAGTGACATTATTCTACACTGCATGTCCAGTTAACGCTGGATCTGCACATCATTTACCTGTCCGAAGTGTAAAAGCCCGTTCCTGTGTCGGTCATGACCAGAGCGAGCCTGTGTGTGGAATAAACTGGTTTAAACATCAAAACACACACACACACACACACACACACCCCACTCAAGCACTATGATTTACACCAGGGGTTTCATAGAAAACATGATAATTTAGCGATATAAACTTCCTCTGAGATCCAAATAAAACTCTCTAACAGACTGTATGATAACGTGTGTGATCTCGGTCACATTATACTGCATGATGAAGATCTTCCAACGATCGATCACTACATATACACTCACCGGCCACTTTATTAGGTACACCCATACATCACGCAGATACAAATCAAGAGCTTCAGTTAATGATGATGTTCACACGTCAGAATGGGAAAAATTGTGATCTCACAGTGTGACTTTTTTTCCCCACTGTAGCATGGATGTTGGTTTGAGCCAGATGGGTATTTCAGAAACTGCTGATCTCCTGGGGTTCTCTCACTCACACACACCAGTCTCTAGAGTTTACACAGAATGGTGCCAAAAACAAAAAACACTGAGTGAGTGAGTGAGAGTTCTGTGGGTGGAAGCAAACGCCTTGTTGATAAGAGGTCAGAGGAAAATGGACAGATTCGTAGTTTGAGCTTTTTTTTTCTGCCAGGAAAGATATAGTAACTCTTATAATCACCCTTTACAACTATGGTGAGCAGAAAAGTATCTCAGCATGCAACAGCAGACAGAACACCACATCGGGTTCCACTCCTGCAGCCAAGAACAAGTTTCTATTAAAGTGGCCACTGAGTGTATAACACTTCTTACATCAACCGGCTGGAAATCATCTTGCACATAAACACGCAGGTTTAATGCGAGCTTGAGGTAATAAGGTGTTTTTTTCTATCCGTTAGCATGTTTCACCATCACCGTTATCATACTTGTAGCCGTCCTGCGAGTTTGGCGTCCTGCTATCGGTTGATTTTTATGTGAATGTCATAACTGCACTTGTACTCAGATTTTAATCAGAAATTTGCCACCATCCACCTTTGTAGCACTAAATCAGCATCATGAGCTCCAAGACCATGGATTTCTAATCACAGCTGAATAGTTACAAGAATACAATTCATAAATTATGATTTGATTTTTTCTTTTGGTCTGCATCAGCCAAAAATCAAACAGTGACAATCAGATTTGTTTCCTTCCCTTCCAGACATGAACAGAAGCCGTAATAAGTCTAGTCCATTACTTGTTAGCTACGTTAGCTTTAACACTTCAGAGCCAAATTAACAAAGCTTCAGAAACTTCAGATACTGAATACGTCTCGGTCAAGCGAATAAATATCAGCTCGGTTGATTTATTTTATACTGAGCTCTACAACACGCCTCCTGCCCCCCGGTCCGAGATGTAAAAGGTTAAAAGGCAGAAAAACTCAATTGACTGTACTGACAAAACACTGCTCAGGGCATCTGGAAATGAAGATTTGATAAAATGAACTGCTCAACCAGTTAACCTTCGACCTTCAGCAGGACTCCGAGTTCCCTTTTCTCTTGAATGAACTTTGATGGGAGTGGATTAAGTCAGAAAATCAGCGACATTCAGCCCACTTTCTGCACTTTGTTTTTCTGACTCGTTTGACATTTAAACCAAAGTCCAGTGTGTTAATGAGAACACAGAGCCTCTGTACGGCTCGAGAAACCAGCCTTCAGTCTCCACTGAGAGAGCGAGAGAGAGAATATATGAGTCACTCAGTGTGGAGCTGTCAGATAACACTGAGATCATCCACAACATTTTCCTTCATTTTCAGCAAATCTACAACAGATACAGGGTGAAGCTTTCTGAAGAATCTCGACAAGTATAAAGACTGATGATTCACCACTCACGTAGTGTGTTCGCAAATAATCAGGAATCCAAAAATGACAGTAACTCATAGAACACCAAAGGGAAACTCCTTTATTCTTCCTTCGAGGACTTTCCACAGATCAGATTCTTATCGCCGTGGTAATTACTCCACAACAGGAAGCAACAAGAAAAGCCTCGAGTTATAAAGGATAATTAAGGCGTTAAGAAACGATGTCCTACAGAGCTGACTCCTGCTTTAGAGCCGGTCATCTCGAAAAACAGCACCAACACCAACGTTTCTTTACATAATAATAATAATAATAATAATAATAATAATACCTATAGCCCTATAAGGACAGGGTTCGTGCTCATCTGTGATTTTGTTTTATTACCCAATCGCTCGAAATGATTAAACCAGAAAAAAAATAAGTATTAAAAAGTGGGTCATTTTCAATTCAGATGAGTGATTATATTCTTAATACTCTTCTAATCCGTCCAGCTTAAACTTCAAAATAAACAAATGTTTTGAAATGCAAACCCAGCTGTAAGTGTGTAGCATTAGTTTGCATGTGCTAGCAAGACTAAATAAATCTTATTCACAAACATGCTAGAAGATACTAAAATTAGACTCAAGTAATATTGCAAAACTATGACAAATATGGCTAAAAGAAATGAGGTTTGTAGTAACAGAAGTAGAAACTGTAGTAATAGTGATCAAAGAATCAGTAGTTGTAGTTATAGTAGCGGTCGTAGTAATAGTAGCAGTGATTATAATAGTACCAGTAGTAATGGTAATAGTACCAACAGTAATCGTAGCAGTAACCATAACAGTAGTAATAGTACCAGTAGTAGTGATGGTGCCAATAGTAACCGTAGTAGTCATAATAGTACCAGTAGTAGTAGCAACAGTAATAGCAGTATAGTGCCAGTAGTAGTAATCATAATAGTCCCAGTAGTAATGGTACCAGTAATCATAATAGCAGTAATAGTACCAGTATAGTACCAGTAATAATAATTGTAGTTATAGTACCAGTAGTAGTAATCATAATAGTAATAATAGCACTAGTAGTAATGGTAGTAATCATAATAGCAGCAGTAGTAATAGTTGTAGTTATAGTAACAGTAGTAGTAATAGCACCAGTAATCGTAATAGTAGCAATAGTAATAGCACGAGTAGTAATAGCAGTAGTAGCCTTTCTTTTTTTTTTTTTATACTCCTCATCCTGTTGAGCTCCGTTTCGTTCCTGCTCTGTGAGCCTTCACCTTATTGCGTACATGCGCCAACTTATCCCCCCCGCCAATATCTTCCTTCCCCCATGGTGTCTGTAAGCGCTTGGTCACCAAGGATACAGCTTCCCACTAACCTCGCTGTCACAGACCGACCCGAGAGTCTTCGCAGAACGTCGGCCAGGTTTTAGCTGAAAATCACAGGTTTATATTAAATGCGCTTGTTCTAATGTGTCGTTGTTTCTATAGTAACAGCTCATTCACAGGGACTCGTACGAAAGACGCGTCACATAAATGGATTATAAATAAGTGTAATCAGTGATGTGATGAAGTTTTCTGCATGGAGAAAGGTGTTTATTTAACATTAATGGAAGGAGTCTCCAGTTTCAGTGCTTTGTAACAGTCAGAGGTGAAGCTGGAACTTTAGGCTTGTGGTAGAAGAGAAATAAAATGCTCCCAGAAGTGTGATTATATATAAAGAAAAAAAGAAAGCAAAAAAAAAACCACTTTGGGCTTGTAAGAGTAACTCTGTTTCATGACCACATTGATTATTTTCCTACAAGAGCACAACACAGAGAGCCTTACTTCACAAAGAAAGACTTCGCTCTGACCTTCTAATCCTTTAGGATAAGTGAGAACACACCTGTAGTCCATGAGAACCCAGCAGAGGAAACGGGATCGCTATGGTCATGTGATTCAGCTGACGCATACAACACGGGGATTCCCGCATACCTTGCTTCCAGTAATGTATTTTCCCTTCATATGAAAATAAACACTATGATCATGAAACATAAAGCGAGGTTGAGACACTGAGCAACTGAAATGTCATCTGCAGAGCAAAACGCTCATTCTTCAGTAAAACGCAAAATGTCAGCGAGAAGCAGCACGAGTCTGAAATCCATCATCATTAAAGAAACCAACGGTTTGGCGCCGAGATTTAGTTGAAACTTTGAGGTTAGCAGAACTGTTTTTATACTTGGACAGCAAAAAAGAAGCATTGTCTAGACTTGGATATATTCAGCAAGCATCTCTAAACCTTTTGGACACGGATACACACAGCTTGTCGAAGGTCTTTATGGTCATTTTAGCTGTAACTGTATCCTAATGACCACAGAGCAGCTGAGGTGCACGTTGACCCAAGTCAAGGGAGAAGGACTGATCTGAAAACCCAACAACAGCACTTGATGCGGGTCTAAAGATAGAACAGCCGGCTCTTAAAACGACGAGAAAAAAAAGCCAAGCTGAAGAGCGCTTCCAGGCAGGCACATATTTGCCCGCGCTCATTTCAGATCTCCTCTTATTTTTTACATTACAGATTTTTTTTTTTCAAGAAAAAGCCACTGGTAAAGTTTTCAAAGTCTGGGGAAGAGAAACCAAAAACCCGTGTGGTTAAGCTTTTCTCCTGCCTTTCCATTTTTCTTACCCTTTCTTACTTCCCAGAAAGTCCTTCCCCCTCCCCATCACACAGTCCCAAACTCCCTACCTCATCTCCTCTGCTTTTCTCATTTGCTGTCCACTTATTAACTACTAACACAGTGAATTATTGACAACGCATCACATTCCAGGCTCACACAAAAAAGAAAAAAGTGCATCATAAAAATCAGCCATTCAGTAACACACTGAGCTTAATGTCAAACTGGTGTCATTCCAACAGAAACCAAATTAATAAACAGACGAATGATAGGAAACTGCATACAACATGAAATTCTAGACCCCCAGTGCTAATTACCTTTGGGCAATTCCAGGTAGGTCCTTGTCCAAAGCTAATATCCTGTGTCGAGTTAGACCCGTGGCTGCCTCCTTGGCTGAAATATATCTTGAACTTGGCCTGCCTTGGATCCTGTTCTTTCCTGATCTTAAAGGTGCAGCCTTGAGCGCCATCCTCACCGACTTCACTCTCAGAGATGGGGGCATGAAGGTTAGGCATAGATCCAGGGCGCGATGGTATCTGTCTGGGTTGTAAAGGCTGAGAGGTGCTCCTCTCTAGTCGGATTCGAGGGTAACGTACCGCACGGCTACTTTTACACCCAAGATCGGCCGCCTCTCTCTGGCTGTTTGTAGTCACGGTTCTTCCTCTGTCCTGTTGAAGCTGGAACACAAGTCTCCGAGTACCAGAATTTCCATCTGTTGTTGGCTGAACAGACCAACGGCAGGCACCGTTTTGCCGGTCCTGACTGTAGGGAACTATTCTCAACTGCTGGACATCAGACCCACTGGTAGCGCTTTGCTGGATACAAAACCCACCGATGCTGATTCCTGGAGAACCTTCATTACCGATTCCCAAAGGAGAGTGTCCATTCTGTAAATCGTACGGCCTGACGCAGAAAACTCGCCTCTTGGGTTGGGCAGGATCCATTCCTGGGTTAGTCTGATCCATTACTGGAGTTACTGGACTTTCTCTACTGCGGTAAAATGGAGGTTGAGAAGATAACCAGCCCTCTGCAGGCTCAGTGTATGCTGGAGCTGGATCCTGGGGGTATCCTGGTGGTGAATCCATGGACTGTACATCTTCCTGGGGTGTAGAGGAGCGCTGAAGGGAGATCTGCATGGAAGAGCTCTTGGTGGGCCTTGATGGTTCAGTTTGGCTCTGGAGCTGCGGGATAAACATGGAGGAGCTTCGTTTTAAGAAAGCGCCAGAAATAGGGGCGTCTTCCTCAAGCAACGGGCCCTGTGGACGCGTTTGGAAAAGCATGGCTCCTGCTCCAGCGACGTTATGATGTGTATTCTGGTCTTCATCCTCGAGTTCCTGTAACTCGGGAGCCGTGTTGCTGCGGTTGGACCCAAAGTAGAGACGCAGCCGGCGAGACATTCTCGCGTCTCCGTCTGGTTCCAGTCGACTCTGTCTCTTGCCCACCCTTTAAACGTGTCTGATCAGCTCTCTGCACTCTCGTTCACTCACCCACACACTTTTCCTCTTTACTTTTCCCCTTCCCTCACTCACTGGGAGAGAGAGAAAAAGCAGGAGCACATAGTAACAAGAGAAGCACTGCCAGAGATCTGCAAAGTTCAGACCACAAACTCCCAGTGAGACAGAGAGAGACACAGAGAGAGACACAGAGAGAGAGAGAGAGAGAGAGAGAGAGAGAGAGAGAGAGAGAGCGCGCGTGTGTGCGCGGGGGGGGCGAGAGAGCGCGCGCGCGGGGGAACGGACGAGGGGGGGGATGGGGGGAATCAACCCACTACCATTTGGCAAACTGTTAGCGCTGCACCTCGATGGTGACAGGCAGCAGAAATAACCAGAGTGACAAGTAGCATTCCGAGCGTGATTGGATAAGGACGCCTGGCACTCAGGAAAGCCGAGGTGAGGGTAGGATGGCCCTGGTCACGTGCCTCAAAAATGGCACAGACTTCCCATCCCTCTTAAACACACCCCACCACCAACCCGAGAGATCTAAACAGCTTCTGTCAGCTGCCACTGATCTGTCAGGATGAACCCGGCCCCTGGGAGTGAGACAGGAAAAAAGGGAGCAAGAAGGAGAGAGAGATCACAGTGAAGACAGGAAACACTCTCTGCAAACTTGTAAATCTGTGACTTCTCTCTCTCTCTCTCTCTCTCTGTCTGTCTGTCTCTCGTCCCACACACCAAGGACGCAAGGAGAAGCCAAGTAAGGTTTGGAAGCTAATAAAAAAAAAAAATCTTTTAAAAAAATTAAAATTTGCTTCCCCTCTAAAAAAAACAAAGTCATTAATACAAAAACAAAAGCACACATGACCATGTCATTCAACAGTTAGCATGTGGCTTTTGAAACATGATCTTATTTATACAGAGCAAAAAGAACAAACTGGTTTAAAACTTGTTGCAAGCTTTAAGGCAAAAAAAAATAAAATAAATAAATTATATTGCACAATTTCCCAGAAAATATTTAATGTCTAAATTTCGCTCAGTGCTTTAAAGCGAGACGGCCTTTTGATTTCATAAAATCGGTGAAATTTAGTTCCGTCTGAAATGTGGTGATTGTGATATCTGTTTATTTCTGTAATATCTCAC
>JAODLJ010000004.1:1661538-1674332 GCA_027576115.1 Cathorops melanopus
TTTAGAGTCACCAGTTAACCTAACCTGCATGTCTTTGGACTGTGGGGGAAACCGGAGCACCCGGAGGAAACCCACGGAGAGAACATGCAAACTCCGCACAGAAAGGCCCTCCCTCGCCGGTCACGGGGCTCGAACCCGGACCTTCTTGCTGTGAGGCGACAGCGCTAACCACTACGCCACCGTGCCGCCCCAGATTTACAAAATAAACACAATAAACATTCAATCCTAATAGCACATGAAAAGACACAAAACAGAGGTGGCTTGATCAGGGCCGCCTCCGACATCCCTATGGCCACAACCAGGATGAACTAGCCCAATTAGGCCCAGAACCAATAAATAACATAACGTTTCCGGTTGGCACTCTTTTGCCGCCGGACAGATGCTGCCAGACCGAAGACTGCAACAAACGTCCACCGCTAAACCGGTAATCGTTTTATGCCAACAACATTTGTTTTGAACCCAAGTGTGTGCACCTACTTAAGTACAATAAATGTTCGCAGCATAATAAAATAGTCTTGCGTGTTTCTGTCTACAACAATGCATTTAAGCACCAGTCCCATGTCCGTTCCATAATGTCATATACAAACGCAGATGTAAAAAGTCCATGTACAATTATATGCGTGTGTATGTATGCGAATGTCCGTGTGCATTTGTGTGTAAAACAGTCTCGATGGAGGGCTTCTCCGTGCGGTCACTTCATGACCGTCACGAGCTCATATCCATGACTTGCAAGTGCATTGTAGAAACCCAGATGTCGGCCATGTTGGTGGATATACGTACAAATGCGGGGTCAAGCGACATTCCATACAAAACATAATCACGTGTGCGTGACTCTCTTTGTTTTTCCACTGCTTTAAGCGTTCTTTTAGCTCTGTCATATCTTTGTCCTGTATATGGTTGTGGTCACAACAGTACTCGTGATCGTGGCACGTTCTGATTTTTTTAGAATTCCGTCCGTGATTCAGAAAGAGGGTGAGGAAACTCTGAGGCTTAGTACGGAGAGGAGACGAGCACGGCTGAACAACATCAGCAGGGCTGATCTAACAGAGACTAAAACCAAAACAGCTCGTGTTTGCAGTGATCATTTTATCTCAGGCATGATTCAAAAGCTTTCTCAATAATATCATGGAAGAATTTTATTTCGTGTTAGAATTTTGCTTTAAAATGAGCGTTCTCTTGTCGTGGTTCACTCGGTTGTTGTTATAATTTTAACAAGTGTATTACCATTTTGCTTCTAGGAGCGCCAGCAAAATTATACAATAGAAACAATCCAGACTGGGCAGCCACTCAGAAAATGAACTATGTTTTGGCCAAGGTCGGATTTGATTCTGCAGCAGCCAAACGACACCAAAGACCTCAAAAGGAGGAGGAAGACAGTTGAATTTGCGGAAGCTGCATGTGGTAGCTCGCCTGTGGAGTTCCAAGACATCCAAGACACCACGGTTAAAGCTGAGAAATTAATACCAGGTCATCTCATTTTGACTGAAACAAAGTAATATTATTTTGAAACTTCCATAAATTTAAGATTTCTAAACTGATCTGGGTACTTGATGGTCAGTAGAATGGTCTTATCCACAGAAAAACCCAACTTTTTAAAATAATATGGGCCAAAACCACACATATCTATTTTCTCTTTGTATCGAATCTTCACTCGACTGTTCAAATTGTGGCAATACTGAGAAAATTCAGCGTTGTTTACAGACACGCTTTCAGCGGCTGCCATCCTAGTTGCTTTGGTTATCCACCATCATGGCGGACGCTCATGACGTAGCACATTTTGATCACATGGTTGCAAGTCATCTATACCATGCCAGTTTGCCAATGAGTCAGCTACAATTTTTACATCGAAGTATTGTTCTGTCATTAGATTCTCTTTATTCATTATTTTAAAATTAATGCCATATTACCAAGAACAGACAAGTACTCTGTCCTTGAGACTTTCTAATGGTGGAAAACTTACTGTTATAAAGCACTGATGCTGGAGATTCTTTCCATAAATGCTATCATAAACATCTTCTTACAGAAATCTTCATCATATCAATGATTATAGGTTTTTCTTTGTTAGACAAACATACAGTAGTGTGAAAAAGTCTTAGGCACATGTAAAGAAATGGTTTTACTGAGCATCTTACAGAACCAGACACAGTTCTTCTGGACACTTTGACTGTCACACTCGCGTCTTCATTTTGCACCAAAACCCAGTAGCCTTCATTATGTTTTCTTTCTTAAACTGCTCAGATACAAACTTTTTATTTTTTATTTTTTTCTGTAACATTTAATTTTGTGCTGGGAAAAAAAATGAACATTTGGAACTCTAAAATGTTTTTGTAATGTTTTGACTTGATAATGTAGATGTCATAAAATAGAAATCTATAACAAAGTTTGTATGAAAACAAAGAGGGTGCCGAAGACTTTTGCACAGTACTGTGTATCTATTATAAAGTATTAGCCATTGGCTAATACTGTTGGTTTGGTCACAGAAGGAACTGTAACTTAATTACTGTAAAAACTGCAAGACATTCAAGTTGAAAATCAGTAAATTAGGACATTGAAAACAGTATATGTGGTGGTCAGGGAGAACTCGCTCACTTACTCATCGTACATTTGGAAAACACCCCAAATTTACGATTTATAACCTGTCTTGTGCATGTTCTGCTGATAGCATACTTGGGCATGAGTATTTGAAGAAACTGTATGTATTTTGCACGAAAACAACTTTCAAATTCACTTTTTTTTTAATTCAGGCTTTCTTCCTGCAAATATCGTGTTTGGTAATAAACCAGTAAAACAAAGTCAACCTGCCGAAAGACATTGAAAACCTTGCTAAATAAGCGAATGTCATGCTTTGATCAAGTTGTTGGATTGCTACGTAGCACGTCCAAAGGACTTAAACATGATAAATTCAGGTTGTGATCCAATACCGGGTGTTAAAATGTTTTGTGATGCCAGAATCTTCATTTTTATACTGTACATACAGGACACTTTTTCCATAGAATAAAAACGTGTTCTATTCCCTTCTAGCGGGTTTCATTCATTTGGTTTGATAGCATGCAATATTGTTAGCATATCGCTTATCCTACGTGTATTACGTCACTCTACCCAATGGAGAATGAGCGTTGAATGTGGTTTACGATATTGCACGGTTGTCAAGACAACATTACGTCACACATTGGAGCTGATGCGAATATTCAATGAGAAAGTTTTCTGCTGTGCATGCTTGGAAGCATTTCTTTGTTCGCTGGGAAAGAGAAAGACGCGGTGAACACCCAAAAGGCAACCAAAACTTCATTAGGTATTCTTTATGCATATTTACAAGAGAAAAACATACCAACAGACATCGAAAACCTGGAAGAGTGTGTGTATAATAATAATAATATTATTATTATTGGCTGGCTTTTTTTTCGTGGTATATCAGATATATTCCATATATCTCATCTTTGATTCATTCAATATCATGCTAGCTGAATGGAATACATCTGACAGATCACTCAACTCCAGCCAATATTATCTAAATGTTAAATGTTAGCATCTTATTTTAATTGTTAGATAAATGTGCCTTAAATGATTAAATAACAAATTCTTTATCCATCCCTGAAATTAATTCCTGGCTACACTATTGAGGATCACCGCTTGCTAATTATATCCTAAAGATAATAATTTAAGACACTCATATCCTGTGTTTCAATCACAGTCACATCTGTTATAAAGAGGAATATTCCTGTCAAGTAACGTGGACAAAACTGGGCGTATTGAAAGACGTTCACTCACACGTGTCATCGAGAGTCAATACACATGTCATGGATCTTTAATATGGGTTGTTGAGTGGAGGTGTGATTATGTTTCCCGACAGTCACGCTGAAGCACAAAGGAGCCACCTGCTCTTTTCATTAGTGAGCGCTGATTAGCGGAGGAGAAGCTGGGTGTGGAAAAAAAAAAAAACAACATCTACAAGCTACTGTAGATAATTCGTTTCTACTCTGTCACTGTTCGGGAAACAAAACATCACAGGAGGAAGTGGATGCACAGGAACCGATTTGAGTCGCTTATTAAACTACCATGTAAAATCAGCGCTCTGTTTAATAAGCGTAAGAAGAATTTAAAAATCTGTAATCAGTGCCATCTGAATTAGCAATTTTAGCAAAACTAACAAGAGCAAATCTGCATTTATATTCTTCTTCTCAAACGAAGACTTTAGATGACACAGGAAGTGTAAAATCACACCAATGTACAGTTTGTATCTGGAATAAAGACGAGACTCACTTTGGCTCTCCAATCTTCACACCCGGGTGCTGAGTGTAGGCATGGGAGTGAGTGCCCGGAGCAGATTTGAAGGCCATGGGGCAGATAGGGCATTTGTAGAAGATCTCACAGTGGGAGCCCTGGGTATGTGACTTGAGAGCAGCGACGTCAGCAAAAATCACGCTACAGTGGACACATCTGAGGACAAACAGAACGAGAAAAGGACTGGACCTTCAGGTATGCCTTCAGGTAAATATGCCCACAGCTATGTACATATCACCGAGACGACCATGACGATGGTTAAACGTGAAATTTCAGAGCTCCAAGCTTGCTGAACAGGGTTGCCAGGTCTGTACGATTTTACACCATTACACCCAAAATCATGCAAAATAAGTAACAAATAAATTATTCAATTTACAGGAAAATAATCAACAACAGGGTAGAGTAATGTAGAGATTCCTTTTAAATAGAGTGTTTATTTCCTCTTATACCACAACAATTTGCCAACAATCCATTTATAGCTACATTTAACGTCATGGAACAGGTTAGTTCCTGTTCTCACTTACGTTATAGCAGCTGTAAACGTTCATTCCCTCACCAGCCTCTCTTTCTTCAAGGTAACAAAAGAAACCGTAATGCATAAACTCCTCCGTCCTGAAGATGTCAGAAAGCTTAAAGTTACAGCTTTACTTCTGACTGTTTCAAAGCCCTGACACTGGAGACTCCTTCCAGAAATGCTGAATAAACATTCCTTACAGAACAACTGTGACTTTTTTAATGTGTTTACATGCAGGGTATACTGTACAAGTCCTTGTGATTGAGATGTTACTATAGATTTGTTATAAACAGAATTATTCAACATTTTCTGACCAATCAGAATCAAGATCTCAGCAGCACTGCGATAAAAAAAAAAACTGCTTTTAAAATTAAACGATATTGCGATATTTAAAAGAAACGTCATGCAATACTATTTAACATCTTCTTCTTTAGTGTTCTGCTTGATGGCAGATCTGGCTCTGACATCCATCAGAGCTTCTAGGGAACAGTACAGTAGTGGTTTCCTGTTGACTTTTACCGGATTATTATAGAGGTTTTCTCCTCTCAAACATTCACACCTATAGACAATTTAGAGTGGCCAGTTAACCTAACCACATGTCTTTGGGGGAAACCGGAGCACCCAGAGGAAACCCACACAGACACGAGGAGAACATGCAAACTCCACACAGAAAAGCCTCCCCCCCCGTCGGCCACTGGGCTCAAACCCAGAACCTTCTTGCTGTGAGGTGACAGTGCTAACCACTACACCACTGTGCTGCCCTTTTTAACATCCACATTGTGCCAAAATTGACTGCAAATTCTTAGTTTATACTGTCATTAATAAAGAAAACCTATGAGAACGAATACACTGAACCACAGAATTTAGGTTCTGTGTTTTACCCAATATAACCAACCCCAAATCCAACCCCAAACCTATGGACAAAAAAAGAATCTACAGCCAAAGAATGAAGTTAGTAAAAATAAAACATCAGTCCTGGCAACACTGCTGCTGATCGTGCAATCATGACCTGTTAAACACTTGGTCAGTACCTCAGAAAAAAGTGAGCCAGTCAGCAAAATGTACAATAAGAGCAAAACAGCTTCTGTCACGAAGTGATGAAATAATGAAGTAATGACCACATGAGCTGAAGCGGGGACTGACCGGTAGCCCACTCGGCGCGTGTAGTGCAGGCAGTTCTTGGTGACATGGGATTGGAAATGGACAGAGCGACAGATGGCGCCGCACTCTGGGCAGATGTACGGAGACTTGTGCTGATGGATTCGCTGATGAGAGACAAAGCTGCACTGGTTTGGCAGCAGCATTTGGCAGATGGTGCAGGTTTTCTGCAGCAGAAGGAGAATAAAAAGAACGTGCTGTAAAAGAATATAAGCGCTATACATAGAGATTACATTGTTTTGTGTTCATGTCCTGTGTGTATCATACTGCATTGCATGCACATTTATTTCAGGCTGGCTTTTAAAAAAGCTTCAAAGGGGATCTATGGCATTCGAACATACTTGTCCACTCGACTCAGCAGCCTGTTGATAGTGCATGGCCAGAGACGACTCGTCCTGAAACACCTCATTACACTCCAAGCACTTGAGATTCGATCGACACACTCGGGAAGCATCTTCATCCAGGGGCATGGCAGCCACTACAGGAACCGAAGAAGGTGCCGAGATCACTGTTGTTTCACTTTTCCCCTGACTTCCTGCAGAAGAACTGTGACCTGTAGTTGAAGTAGGGGCACTAGACGTCACCGATGGGGCCAAGATCATCTGATCGGCAGGGATGGGCTTTAAGATTAGGTGGGAACACTGCATGACCACACCTTTGTCTTTGTGTCCTCTGGCATGGGACAGGAGACTGCACTTGTTGTAAAAGACCAAGTTCTTGGTGCAGTGGTTACATGTGACTTCAATACGAACACTTCTTCTATCATAATGTTGAGTCAAACTTTTCTCGAGAGCAAAGGAGTCACCGCACTCAAGGCATTTATAGCCGCGGGATGGTAACGAAATACATGCTGAGGAAGGAGGGCAAAGGTTGGGAACATACACCGGCACAGGGTTGATGCTGCTCAAGACCTTGTTGAAGGCCTCAACGACTGAACTCTGGGAACTGGCCAGCACTTGCACACGGGACACTTTCTTAGAAGATTGGTTGGCCATCATGGCTTGTTTGATGGGTTGCTGGGGTTTAGACAGAGCCTGATGGAGGTCGGAGGCAGATGTTGCTTGGGGAAGGAGGTTCAAGTTGGTAAGATGGACAGTCTTTGGCACAAGTTTGGTGCTGGCGAGGCTGGAAGCAGGTACCACGACGGTTTGTTGCTGAATAGCATTGGCAGCTTTGAGGATGGCACTGCTGGCACTTTGAACAGATGCAGCAGGTATGACCGTGGCTTTTACTGTTGTGTTGTTGGCCAATTTTAGGTTGATTACCTGGGAGCCGGCAGTTTTTACTGCAGACACTGGTAGGAAGGCAGTAGCAACAGGTTTGATGGTCATTTGTTTTGTGACTTCAATGGTTGAACCTCCGGAAGTCGCCACCACAGTGGTAGGGAGTGCTGATCGGGTAGGAGATGATAAGACAGAGTTTGATGTGGGGGAAGACAAGAAGGAAGACACCACAATGGATCCCGAGTCGATACCCTTCTTTAGACCTTCAGGGTCAAACTCTGGCAGCACCCTGGTGACAGTCCTCTTGATCTGTCCTGAAGATGTCTTGATGGTTTTAATGCGCACTTTAGGAATGACAGGGGTGGATCCTGCAGGGGATGATGGAGACCCTTTGCTGCTGTTCTCGCTGGTAACACTACAAGGACTCTCAGGCTGTTTGGAAAGCATTTTCTTGGCAAGCTCCAGAGCTGCCTCTTGCTCTGGGATCTTTTCTGTCACCTTTGGACTCTCCTTAGCCTCTTTTGGAGAGTCCTGTTTACTGACAGTGGGTTCAACAGCTGTCAAGTCTGTACTGGCCTTTTTCGCACTAAGAGCAGCAATAGCAGCAATGCAGGATGAGAGCTTGGCTGATGTTTTAGCCTTGGTTTGAGACAGGTTGGTCATACACAACCCAACAACTGGTTCCCTTGCTTCTTTTCCGTCTTGGCCATTGAGTACCTCTTTGAGTTGGTCCTCTGTTTTTCTTAGTTTTGGAGGATCATAGGCATTTGGGTTTCCTAAAGTACCGTTGGTATTCGTGTGTTCGGTTTTTGAATGTTTGTAATTGCCATCAGTTCCCATCTTAGACGGACCGTTGCCTGAAAGGTTAGAAGGAACATCTTCTTGCTTAGAGCCAAGTCCTGTAAGAGGATTTGGTCTGAAGCAAGGTAAACTGTTTTGCCTGTCCAAAGGGTCATCTACTTCAATCTTGTCATCATCATCAAATTCGTCAGCACTGGAAATGGGACTAAACTGGTTATACCTGGAGCCAGTCATTTCTGTTTCATGATTTCCACCTTTTTGAAGCTTCTCACCATCTTTGCTAAATCTGTTGTTTGGCGACATGGCAATGAACCCGTTGTGCATTCCGTTTCCAACTGAGGAATGGATATCTTTGTCTGAAAGTGAGTGATCGTTGGCGTCAATGTTTCGAACATTCTTGACAATAACGCTCACTCCGACATCTGGTGTTGAGGGAACGTGGGAGTCCTCATCATGGTGGACGTTTTGTTTGAGCTGCACCTCGTGGTCATCATGGCCAGATTCGATAGCGGCCTTGGGGTCGACCATATCAGGAATGTCAAAGGCCGCAAGTAGATCATCGAAGTCCGGGGTTTTCATGTCACCCATGGTCTTATGAAAATGAGCTAAAACCCTTTTGAAAGAAAAACAGATAAAGAATAAATATAATGTTAATTTGGCATCGAAACAATTACACCCTGCATTAAATTATAGTATCACCTGAGAAGACACTTGAATTACAAATGGAAAGTTTCCCTCGAGAACCACATACACTGCAGCAGTGTGTAAGGATCACTATAAACCAGGTCATTTATCATATTTTGAAAAATAACCATTTTTACTGTAAAGTAATATTTTTCCACATAACGTAAGACAGCATTTAGTCATTGTGTTCAAATTTACTTTGACGGAAAACTGAATTATGCGGATTTACAGATAATCCGTCCATTTGAACACGAAATCTGCTGCGTCTTTGCGCCTGTCAAATGTTTTGCTTGAGGTTTAATGTTCTGGAAATCCTTTCCTTCGAAATGATGTATAAATCTACAAAGGTCCAGGAATTCCCAGTTCAGAAAACACAGCATTGGGTATTTGACTTGTATTGTACCACAGCACTGTTGAATCCTGGATTGTGATTGGTCATAAGGTGTTGATTAATTTTCCATCACAGCAGCTTTGACATTAGTGCAGCTGCACATCAAAGGTTTAAATTAATGCTCTTGTTCTGATACGTTATCGTTTCTATAGTAACGGCTCATTCACAGAGGACGTGTACGGTGGACGCTCGGATTAAAAAATGAATAATCCTTCTGTAAGGAGATGTTTATTTAACATTTATGGAAGGAGTCTCCAGTGTCAGTGCTTTGCAAGGCTCAGAGGTAAAGCTGTAACTTTAAATCTTCAGGACACTTCTTTGGAGTTTCTTGGTAACATGACAAGTTTTTTTTTTTTTGTCTTATTAACTTCAAGAATGTGAAAAAAGAATGCCTGGTGAGGGAACAACTGTTTACAGCTGCTATAAGATAAGTGAGAACAGGAACTAACCTGTTTTGTGGACATTCCATGACATTAAACATGACTATAAATGGATTGTTGCCAAATTGCTGCAGTATAAAAGGAATTAGACCCTACGGACTGGGGCTGTTGTAGAAAAACAATTGCCTTTGGGGTGGAACCAGTAGCTCTGCTTCATCATACCACCCTGTTGTTGATTATTTTCCTATCACAGCATGACACATGCTACAAGATGTAGTTTAATGTAACCAATAATCTACACATCTAGGTGTCTCGTTGCTAAATATTAAGTACATTTTATTTATGTAGCATAAATAAAGATGAACCTACACAAATGAAACTGGTTTAATCTGGTTTAAACGAAGCATCCTAACATGTCGTGAAGGAACACAAGCAGATGTGGTCAAATATCCTCCAAAACGGTGTTGTGATACAAAGAAAATGTCATGGGCTAATCAGGTTAGCCACCAGTGCTAACCCCACTGCTGCCTGTATTGTCGTGGTTGAGCTCACTGCAGCCAGCCTGTCCTCCATTACTGTTATTAACATCTGCACGCTCTGCACAGGCAGGGCCAAAATGGCCTTCTCCCTCCTCCTCCTCCTTCTCCTTTTCCTTCTCCTCCATACACACATTCATCCACAATCACAAACACATTCGAAAAACAGCAAAAAAAGGAGGTTATGATGAGAAACACGAGGCAAAAGCCTCTCAAAACAAGGCCTCAAAGTGAGCCAGCGAGCAAAGCTAGCAGAAAAATCAGATGCCTGAGATCACATAAAGCAACACAAGCTGATAGAAATCAGTCAGGGATTCTCTCTCTCTCTCTCACACACACACACACACACACACACGGAGTAGTGAAAGCATGCAAACGAAGCACTCCTCACCCTCGCTTCCGACCATTTTTACTGCAAAACAACCTCCTTTCTCATCCTTCTTTCCTTCCTTCCTCCCCCTCAAACACACCACTCTCTCACCCTCTGCCACCACCAAACACCTCCCTCCCTCCCTCTCTCCTTTCTTCCTTCCTTCCTTTCTCTCCACTCAAAAAATCCCACTTTCCCCTCACAGCACTCATGGGTCACGTTACGCCTGACAACCAGCAGCTCGGCCTGGGCAGCCTCACTGACACTGTGATATCGTGACCCCAAATTTTAAAAATAAATAAATAAATAAACACATTTTAAAAAAGCAAATGCTGCTAATGTGTGACTTTTCCCTCCTCCATCACGGCTGCTCATGCTATCCGGCCCTGTCTCGAACACGCAGGAACCTACGATGAGAAAGAGAAGCCTGTGAAACCCTGACATGACCCTGCTAACATGCACTGAGATTTCTTTTGCTCCGTGTTTTTTTGAAGCCTTGCTATCTGCCCTGTAGCACAGTGACTGCATTGTTCCTCATCTGCCTCAAACCGGTTTCAACCGGTTCCGGTCCTCTCACATAATGTGTGTGGTGCAGTGCAGCCTCACAGGACGGACACACACACACACACACACACGCACACACACAGACATTTCCGTCAGAACTGGAACATTCCTGTCAAGATAGTCATGTTAGGTCAGATTTTTTTTATTGCCAGAAACTTTGATGTCCTGAAACGTCAAGTCTTGATGATCCTGGTGTGACCTATAGACAGGATTACACACAGTTACTGAAAATAAATGCTGAAATACAGGCAAATGCGGCTCAAAGTCATTCCTGACGTCATCTACGTTAAACATGGATGGAGTTTTCATGGCCTGAGACCTCGAGTGCTCCTCTGAAGAAAAGACTAGGCCTGAAAAACAGACATGAACGCTCGTGGACAGTGAACATGCATGCGCCAGGCTCGGGAATGGGTTTATATGGATGGATGGATGGCGTTAAGATGGAAATGGAAGAAAACAAGCCAGAAATGAAGAGCATCATGCACTCTCTCTCTCTCTCTCTCTCTCTCTGTGTTTGTGTGTGTGTGTTTCCTGAAAGAAGAAAAAAAGCAGATGAAGGAGGAGTAGTAAACAGTAAACACGGCTCGGTACCTGGCCTCGTTTTTGATTCTTGCCTCTCCGTTTCTACCCCATTCTGCAGCACTGGTTTTACTCCTCCGTTTTCCTGCTCTACCTCCCCCCTCACTCACTCACTCACTCACTCTCTCCGGTTCATGCTCCTCTCCCTTTATCCAACGTCCCTGCTTCCTCTCCTTCCTCGTCTTCTCCCAGAACAAACAAGAGAGAGAGAGAGAGAGAAAGAGAGAGAGTGAGTATTTTTTCTCAATTAAAATCAGCTTCTTGTCCTTCAGTCCTGGGCAATCCAAAGCATCCTGTCATCTCTAACTGAGGGAGAGAAAACAAAAGGCCATAAACACACACACACACACACACACACAAATGCAAACATGCATGAACCGGTGCCTACCCTAAATCTCTTTTCTCCCTCGTCTACTGGGAATCTTCCATGATTCCAAGATCCATGCAAACGCTGCATCCCGATCCATCCAGGCCCCATTTTGTTTCTGTGTGTGTGTTTCAGTGTATATGTGTGTGTGCATGTGTTTTATTATTTTGTTTCTGATTTCTTCTCTTCCTCCTGTCCTGTGGGTCACCCTGTGTCTTCGCAGATGCAAAGGAAAAAGGGGGCAGTGTTCGACAGGCAGCTCTGGCCTTTTGTCTGCGTGTGTGTGTGTGTGTGTGTCAGAAGAGACAGTACTGGCTCGCAAATGCAACCAGCTGCAGAAGCCAGAGAGCTGCGGGGCGATAGGAGAGGTTAGAAATAAACAAAAAAATAAATAAGAAAGGATTAGAAGATGGAATCTTGTGTACCTTCAGAAGAATAAAAAAAAGAACAAAGGCCCGTCGTCATGGCGGCTGGGGAGCTGCAACGGCTCTGCAGGGGTGGTGTGTGTGTGTGTGTGTGTGTGCGTGTGTGTGTAATCAGGGCCTGGTCTTGAGACTCACCGAGCTGCTGGGTAATAATATATAATCACACCTCACTCATTACAGCGGGAGATTTGTGTGCACGGTGAGTCAGAGGCCAAATAAAATAGCGAATGATGACGACGATGACGGATTGAAAAGGCAAACACACCAAGATGAATTTCAGTGATGTTTAAGGAAAAGTATACAGCAGTACAGCCTAAAGGTGGAAAGAGTAATAATATATACACTCACCGGTCACTTTATTAGGAACACCCCTACATGCACCTGGAGCGGTTTTCTGCGGTTCTCTAATCAGCCGATTCCTCGACAGCAGCACGATGCATCAAATCCCACAGATACAAATCGAGAGTTTCAGTTAATGTTCACAATGTTCAAACATCAGAATGGGGAAACTTGTGATCTCC
>JAODLJ010000004.1:1757785-1767988 GCA_027576115.1 Cathorops melanopus
CTGTCCCAACTTTTTTGAGATGTGTTGCTGTCATGAAATTTCAAATGAGCCAATATTTGGCATGAAATTTCAAAATGCCTCACTTTTGACATTTGATATGTTGTCTATGTTCTATTGTGAATACAATATCAGTTTTTGAGATTTGGAAATTATTCAATTTCGTTTTTATTTACAATTTGTACTTTGTCCCAACTTTTTTGGAATCGGGGTTGTACCATTGTTCTTGAAAATGTGTGCTTTTCCTGATCTTATGGTAATTTGCTGCTCCTTGTGATGGATCAGCAGTGCCATTAGCCTCGCCTCAGCCTCAAATGTTCTACCTGCGACTCGCACAATGTCTGATATGCGGTGTCGGGAACTAGCTAGGTACAAGTACCAATGCTACTAGCTTAACGACAATTTAGTAAGATCACAGGAGTGGTTTTTAAATTATAGCTTTTCCTGTAATGAGATACTTTGTTCGTATGACAAAACTAACGAGTCATTTTGGTACTAGCTGGAATTAGCATTATTATTGTTACGATTGGACAAACGAAACTGAATTATGTACAAAGTGAGCGCATTTTAAAAGATGTTTCACATAAACGTAAATGTTTTATATGTTTTCAAACATCCCACTGAAACAAAGTCATCGAACCTGAAAAGAGATGTCAAGACTAAAGAAAAATGGGCGAGGTTCCAAAGTTAAAGTGCTGCAATCGTCTCATATGGCACAGTCCTGACAGGACGGCATGACTAATACGGTACAGTATAGCGAGCGTCACAGAGGGAAAGAAAGCGAGTCTGCACCAACCTTTAGCATGTAATAAGATCCATAAGCTGTAACATGTGCGAGTGCCGAGCCCTGAGTAATGCACGTCCATGTCTACACATCAGTGCTCTCGTTTTACGAGCGGCATGTTGCACTGAGCTGCACTTCAAAGCCTCGATCTCAGCATGTGAGGGAAGAATCCATTACCTGCTGAAGCCCTGAGCCTCAGACAGCACAACATGCACACACACACACGACCTTGAGAGCACACTGGCGAACAAACACACGGCACGTGTAGCCTCGGGCTCCGTACATAAATCTGCGAGCGTCTGGATTTGTGAGCAATTTAAAAGCCATTTGGAATTTTTTTTTTTTTTACAGGTTTGTAGAAACGAAGTCTGGTGAACGTATTTCAGTTCCTGTATTTCCCACGATCTGTGTGTCAAACGCGCAACATGTTCTCTGAGCAAAATCACTCACGGTTAATGAAAAACACAAGACGAGGCGTTCTGGACAAGCTGGAGTAATCGCACAACATGTCCACTTCACAGCAAATGCAGACAATCAGCCAGGACACGGTTTCAGTGTAAACTTTACGTCTTTAGCGACAAGAGTAATATAGCTAACACGTCAGGAAGGGGTGTGGCCTCCAGTTTCACCTCAAGCTACCTGTCTGCTTCATAAGACAAGTTTTTTTGGTGTAAATGTGGAAAAAAAATCCCCACAATTTTTTTCTGTCTCTCGGACTGTTTTTACACCTCGTCAGTTGTGTAAAAGTCACACCACAGTTTGATCTTTTATGATTTTATCTTCTGTTAGTTCAGCAGGGTTTATAGTCTAATGATTTTCAAACTCTCCGTCTGTCTCTCTGTCTCCATCTGTCCCTCTGTCTGTTTCTCTATCCAACTACCTGTCTCCTCTCTCTGTCTCATTGTCTCTCTGTTTCTCTCTTGGTCTGCACATCAAGTCTCTCAATCTCTCTGTCTCTGTCTGTCTGTCTCTCAATCTCTCTGTCTTCCTGTTTGTCTGTCTCTCTGTTTGTCTGTCAGTCTCTGTCTCTCAATCTGTTTCTCTGTCTATCTCTCTGTCTATCTACCTGTCTCTGTCTCTCACTCTCTGTCTGTCTCCCAGTCTCTCTGTTTGTCTGCCTTTCAATCTCTCTGTCTGTCTGTCTGTCTCTCAATCTCTGTTTCTCTGTCTGTCTACCTGTCTCTCATTCCCTCTGTCTGTCTTTCACACTCTCTGTGTCTCAGTATCTTGACTAATACTCATCTCTGCCTATCTATTTCTCTGTTCATTTTTCTGTCTGTCTCTTATTCTGTTTCTCTTTCTTTCTGTCTCTCGTATCATCTATCATTCTGTTTATTTGTTTGTTTCTCTCTGTCTTTCTGTTTCTCTATCTGTCTCTCAATCTGTTTCACTGTCTTTTGGTCTGTCTGTCTCTCTCTGTCTTACAATGTCTCTGCTTCTTGGTCCTTCAGGTTCTCTGTTTCAGTCGCTCACATTTTTTAGTCTTTCAGTCGTTTTGCCTCTCTGTCTTAGTCTTGCTGTTTTTCTGTCTCTCTTCATCTTACACTTCCTGACTCCCAGTCTCCATCTTTCTCTCCTTAGATTTCTTTCTCTGTCCCCCCCTTCTCTCTCTCAGCAAAATCATATTAATAATCCATCCATCACGCTGCTGCAGGCTGAGAGCTGAATGATGATCGAGTTGGCTGCTGCTGCTGACTGAAGAAAGGGCACGTAGAGGGCACGTGAAGGTCACGTGGAGGGCAGGGTCTGCGTCTACAGGTCACTTCAATCACGTTTTATTCACCTATAAACTCTCCATTCCTCCCTGAGGTCCTGTATAGGGTCTATAACGTACCTGTTCCTGAAACCCTATAACACGTTTACTGAGCTTTAAACAGCCACGTATTAATAACGTAAAACAAACCGCAGCGTTTCATTTAACTGTATAGAATTTAACACACAACAAAACTTGATCTCAAAGTTTAAACCATTCGTGCTTGGATTTCCCGCTTCTCTAAATAAAGACACAACGCACAGTGACATTTAAAAAGTCTTAACGTCTGCTTGAGAACAGTACAGAAGTGTGTGACGTATTAAATACCTTCTGTTTGAGCTGAAAGACGTTTAGTTTGATCTGATGGAAGTCTTCACATGTGGCTGAGCAGGTTCCTGCCTTCATCACGTTATCAGACTTCTCAAAGAGAGGATCTGCAAACACATACACAAAAAATACAGGTGAAAAAATTAAATAAAATCATATAAAAGGAAAAAAAACCTCACAACATGCTCATGAACACAATCACAGGGAAATCCTGGGACAAAGTTCCTGGTACTCAGAGTCGGGTTACGCGCACACCTAAATCCATTCTCTGGGCTCGTCATTCAGATTATTAAAATCACCCGCGTGTTGTTCATATCTCCGAGACTGGCAGATTTTCCTGCATCTGAGACAAGGTTCTTCAACAGTGTCTAGATCTTCACCTTTAAACACAAACATTATCCTCTAAATCCGGAGGAGGAAAAAATCCGGGATAGAAAATGAGGACTAAAGAATGAAACATCTTTTTTTTTCTTGCTTTCAAACATATGATGTAACATCAAAGCAAAAGACAATTAAACATTGCTAATATACATTATGATGAGAAATATTCTAAGAATTGACCAAAATGGCTTCCATACTCATTATTCAGCAGTGCAGAGAATAGCACTTGATCCAGCACACCCTGTTATCCATCCATTATCTATATCGCTTATCCATCAGGGTCGCAGGTGAGCTGGAGCCAATCCCAGCTGAATATGGTCGAGACGCGGGGTTCACCCTGAACAGGTCACCAATCTATTGCAAAGCCACATCCTGTTATTTTGTATTTTGTTTATTTTTATGTATATCGTACGTCCTCTGTTAATTTCACGCGCAGTTTAATGAAGGCACAAGATAAGATCCTAAATCGAGGTCATGAAATTGTAACGTGTGCAGGACGAGTAATGCTGCATTTGATTAAAGGTTGCAACTCGTAAGAATTACCCCTCAGCTTGGAATTCCTACTTGGGAGCTCAGGCCCTTAAAGACTGATTTATATTTCTGTGTCGAACCAACACTGTGATGTTCGTCCTTTGGGGTCGAACATGACCACGACTTCAGTTTGGTGGGTGGTGGTTGTGGGTCTGGAGGTGACTGATGAGGCCAATCGGGGCTTTGAAGGTACGCCCCCATGTCGGGCACACGTGGGTAGGAGCTGTAGTGGGGGTGGCAATAGTTCGAGCCTTCCACGCAGCTTTTTCTTCAGGGCCTCGGTGATGCGTTTCATCTCTGCTGCACATGTGCCACTGGTGAGCTTTGTTCGCCATGCTGGACGATCCTGATCAAGTGACTCCCAGGAGTTGAGATCGATTTCTAGGGTTTTGAGAGACACTTTGAGATTGTCCTTGAGCGTTTCTTCTGCCCCCAGATGAACGCTTGCCTTGGCACAGCTGTTCATACAACAACTGTTTGGGCAGTTGACTGTATGGCATCCTGACAACATGGCCAGTCCATCTGGCTTGGGCTTTCTGCAGAAGAATGTTAATGCTAGGAAGTCCAGTCCCCAGTAGAGTGTGCATGTTCCACGTGCCAAGGTTGAGTACCTTCACTATCATTTTGTTGTATTTCAAATGCTGAGTGGGATCCCGCCAGCCGCAGTGTGCTGGCCAGGGTGAGGTAAAGCAGGCTATGTTTGGGGCACCTTTTCTAGCCCCTTCCTCCATGGAGGTGAGCAGAGCAAATCCTAAACAGGGCTGCTCAGACACCCAGGGGGCTGCCAGCAGAGAGTGACCCTATGCCCTGGGCCGCCTGCACGCAGATTCGTGACTACAGCTTCCTGTGTTTCCGCACCTGCTCCTTCACCACTTGCCCATCGCCACAGGACTTGAATTTGAAGTCATGATTTGCGTGTAACTTGGATCAGAGTGAGGGAGAGTTGCCTCTCTCCAGCCATCAGCCTCACTCTCTCGTCCCGACCTAACTGGGTCCAGGAGCAAGACAGAATGAAGACGGCTGGAGCTCGGTCAGAATGCAGTGGATAACCAGCAGTGTTCTATGTGCTGCACTGTGACCTGATTGGGCTCCACAAACGCTTTTCTTGGTCCGCCTTCCTGGGAAAGGGAATCGACACTGTAGGTCCAACATCACTGCTTGTGCAGGGTAAAATTGTTTTTTTTTTGTCGAGCAGTTGTTTTTGCGAGTACGCCATCTTATTTATGGCAGTCAATTGAACTCATCCAGAAGCGCGCACTATTGATTATGTTTCCGGGCGTAAAAAGTACAGTGCAATCTCACTACTTTAGAAACACAGAGATCTTTAGCTTGTTAAAAAAATAATTTATATCCAGTATCAAAAAGGGATAAGTAGAAGTATTTCTTCAGATCACGGTTATGGATTAAGGTCAGGACATTCAAGTTACAAAATGTTATGTAAAACTAATCATTCTTCTGATTTCGTGTCAGTTAAGTATTAAGTATTCGGAATATTTGTGTTAACTACTTTGTAATTGTTATTGTATATCACGCATGAACCTGTAATTCAGTATTTAACTGCAAGAGGTTTGAAAAAACTTACCAATTTATTTATATTTTTGAAGTGTTTATACTTGATGGTGTGTGCCTCCTCTAGGAGGTGCTGTTGTGTGAAATTTACAGATTTTACATGCAGAAGAAGAGCCAAAAAACAGAACGAATTCTGTGTTACACTATAGGAATACGTAATCAACGGAAAATAACACAGACAGCATGTCATTTTGAAGCAAATTTCCTGGGGAAAAGAAACCTCGTGATTAATTATATAAAAAAGTTAATTTTCACTGAAAGCATTTCTGAAGTGTTTTAACTCGCAGCTACACCGCACCCAACTGAGCAGATGTGACGCAGATGTATAAACTCCAAAAGAACACGGCTGCTGAGAGAATCAACAGGAAACATTTCTTACCATTAAGAACTGAGTTACATCACGCGTCAGCTAGCTGGCGAGCTTGTTGCTAACAAAAGACAAACGTGGAGATTTTTGTCACTTTTTCCTCAAAGAGGTTGAAAATGACATAATTCCAAGCTCTAACTTCATAGTTTTCATGGTAGGACGAACGCAGCATAAACAAAATTCTTAATTATTTTCCAGAACATAATTAAATAATATTGCCTGGCGTTGAGTGGTATATCAGATATATTCCATTCAGCTAGCATGATATTGTACAAGTTGAAGACGAGTAGCTGTGAATGGAATATATCTGATATACCATGAAAGAAAGCCATTATTATTATTATTATTATTATACATACACACTCTCTTCATATCAGCATTCTTGAAGGCCAACGCTAGCTTACCTGCTTTTACCACCTTCCAGCTGGTATAGTGTTAGCGAAGGCCAATGCTAGCGCAGTCAAGTCGAATATTATTTTCCCTGTGTAATTTACTGATTTACTTTTAAAATCAACATTGACAGCTACACACAATGGAGTGACCTGGCAGCCAAAATTCTCTCAAAATCTTCCATTTTTAACAAAGCAAACCTGGCGGCCATGTTTGTTTACAAATTGTCACAGTCGCTTGCTAGCGCGGAAGTTTTACATCATGTTGTCTTGACAACCATGCAATATTATAAACCATATTCAAAGCTCATTCTCCATTGGGTAGAGTGACGTAATACAGATAGGATAAGCGGTATGCTAACAATATTGCATGCCATCAAACCATATGAATGAAACCCACAAGAAGGGAATAGAACATGTTTTTATTCCATTGAAAAAGTGTCCTGTATGGGTAATAATTCCTGATATTTAATTCTGATGATATCACTCCCAATGTTTTCCCGCTGACTTTACCTGCATTGTCAAAATACTGAACGGGTTCAAACTTAAAATTCTTTTGATTAACATGCATTTTTATTTTTATTTTTTGTGGATATGTCCGTATAACATTTAAGTTATTCCACGAAATCAAGCCATACATGAGCTGATAGCCGACGAGGCATGTAGCACCGAGTTGGCTATAAGCCATATATGATGAGATTGAGTAGAATAACTGTTTTATTCTATCTACATTCACTGGATTTTGAGAAACAGAACATTTTTATTTTTTGGCAAATTTGATAAATAAAAACTTTATACAAAATGTCCGACAAAATCATTTCTACTTCGGCAGACTTCTTAAAAACCCATCAATGGCTGCACAAATTGACTTTAGTGTTGTTGTTTTTTGTAGAAAGTGCCGTCTTTCTGTCGTGCCGAGGTATAGAATAGCTTTAGACATTTATTTCATTCTTCCTTGGGTATTTCAGTGATGTAATTTTCAAACTACTTTGAGCTTTTGAACCAGTCTAAAAAAATTAAACAAATTTTGTTGCTTCAAGATGAAGAATGTAAACAAACCAGTGAAATGACAGGAGCAATTTGTGAAAAATGCTATAATAATTTTTGGAAAAAAAAGATATGTTCTTAGCATCAAATACTTTTATTCCATATTTTATTGCTTTTTTTTTGTCTTTTTGGGGGTTTTGTTTTCAAGTAGAGTTTTTATTTCGTCTTCTGTTGGCTCAGCAACACGCTTTGCCATTTTGTTTTTCTCTACTCACGGTATATGAGCTGATAGCCTAGTAGTAGAGTAGCCAATCAGAGTGCGCGATTGCTCATATCTAGTGAATGTGGATAGAATAATTCCTGATATTTCACTTTGATGATGTCACTCCCAGTGGCTTGACGTGCATTGTCAAAATGGCGAACCGGTTCAAAATTAAAGTTCTTTTGATTAACTTGTGTATTTCTTGCATGTGTGGATGTGTCCGTATGATATAAAGAACATTACACAGTGGCGTGAAGATATGAAGTTTATCTTTTCATGTTGAAAATATTTTATATCCACCACTCAAAGATAAACTTCATATCTTCGCACAACCATGTGATATCCTCTATATATGTTATGATGTAATAATGCTGATATTATTATTATTATTATTATTATTATACCTCATGCACTGCTCATTTAATCTGTTCTTTGCAAATTATTCAGGAATAAAAGGAGAGTAACTTTCAGAGGGAACTGTGACTTAGAGCAATTTTACAAGACATTTTTACAACCAGTGTCAAAAGCTATTTGCTGCTTAAATATGGCATAAAAAGTAGATTTAGATTAAATACACTCTGAAATGCACACTTCAGGCTTTCATAGTGATCCGAAAAGGAGATCTGTAGTGAGCATGAAGATTACAGAAACAGGTGGATGCATAAAGCTCATAAAGACGTCAGGAAAGATATATCCATAAAGTACTGACCTGTAAGACAATCTTCTTTCGAGCCAAGTTTGTCTTAACATGCCTCGCGGGTGATTGTAAAAACAAGGTCAACTGCCAAGTGAAACTTAAAAGCAGCAGATAAAGTAGGGCTTTGGTTTAATATTACATTTAGTCCAGTGAGACAAGAACAGAACACAAACTGGGACAGCGACACAAGAACCCCCCTGTTTTCAATCTCACTGATACAATGAGTCAATGCTTATATCAGCTGTGCCTTATATACATCGATATAATACAGAATTATTTTTCTAAAAACAAAAACCAATTATATCGCTGTTGTTGTTGTTTTTCCCCAAGATAATGAAGTCACTCAGTCTTGAGATTGGTTTAAAAATGTACATTTCTGAAGAGCACTGAAGCATCTCGGGGGGAAAAATCAAAAGGCCTTCATTTAAAGCTAAAGGTTGAAAATGTATTGAAAATATAAAGCACAAGTTATTTGGGTAACACTTTTTATATCTAAAATAAAGTATCGTTCATCTGAATCATGAAGAAAATTTTATACTCTATCAATAAGATATTATACATTGTTGTAATTACTTATCCAAATGCACTAAACTATATAACATTACGAAATCTGAACATGCATCATAATGGATACACATCAAAAGTTTGGACACACTTCTAATTCAGTGTTTTTTCTTTATGTTTATGAATTAAAAGACACTTCATGCCAAAGTAATGATGGATGTCGTTTCTCTTTACTTAGTTGAGCGGTTCTTGACATAATATAGATTACTATAATTGTTGAATAGGGCTATTTACTGTATTTTTTTATTATTTACTATTTGATCTCAAACACATTAAGAAGGCAAGAAATTGCACTAATTAACTTTTGACGAGACAGATCTATTCATTGAAAAGCATTCCAGTGATGACCTCATGAAGCTGGTTAAGATAATACCAATAGCGTGTAAAGTGTCATCAAGGTAAACACTGGCTACTTTGAAGAATCTAAAATATAAAACATATATTTTTTTAATCACTTTTTTGTTTGCTACATAATTCCCAATATGTTCCAGATGTTATTTCATAGTTCTGATGTCTTCAGTATTGTTCTACATTGTAGAAAATAGTCACAATATACAGGGGGCTGCAAAGGTAGGTATACAGTAAGGATTATTCCAGTATTACCAGTATTATAATAGTGGTGCTAGGTTTCATTTAATACTGACGTTTTGTGCGAACGTTTTGTTTTTCTTTACTGTATACATACATTTAACAGTTATTCCACAAAATCGAGTCATACATGAGCTTATAGTTGAGTTGGCTCTAAGCCATGTACGATGAGATTGAGTTGAATAACTGTTTTATTCTATCCACATTCACTGCATTTTTATTTTTTGCAAACTCAGTAAATATAAACTTTATACAAAACGTCCGACAAAATAATTTCCGCTTAGAATGTAAACCAACCAGTGAAATGACAGGAGCAATTTGTGAAAAATGTGATAATAATAATTCTTGAAAAAAAAATATACGTTCTTACCATCAAATACTTTCATTCCATATTTTGTTGCTTTTTTTTTTTTGTATTTTTTGGGGCTTTGTTTTCTGGTAGAGTTTTTATTCCGTCCTCAGTTGGTTCAGCAACACGCACCGCCATTTTGTTTTTCTCTACTCACGGTATATGAGCTGATAGCTGAGTAGTAGAGTAGCCAATCAGAGCACACGATTGCTCATATCCAGTGAATGTGGACAGAATATATATATACACACATATCCACACACACACATATACACACACACACACAGTGGATATAAAAAGTGTACACACCCAGTTAAAATGATAGGTTTGAGGCTTTTGATTAATTCCTCGCTCTGCACTGTAACTTTTATTCTTGTATTTTATCTGTCTTTATTCTATTTTAGCTTTTTCTATTCTCTTACTATTTTTAATTGTACTTGAATGCCTGTAACAAATCTGTTAGGGGGAAAAACATAAAAAATAAAAAACATACAATAAGCTGGTTGCATAAGTGTCCACACCCTTAAATTAATACTTTGTTGAAGCCCCTTTTGATTTAATTACAGCATTCAGTCTTTTTGGGTTCAAATCCGCCATCAATTAAAATGACTCTGATTAACCCCAAATAAAGTTCAGACATTTCCTCAGTTCCATCCTC